>VUQG01022998.1:0-22406 GCA_015106755.1 Etia nguti | reverse complement strand
TCACTTTAGGATTGATTATATGTTATTTAAACATAAATTAAAGTTTATAACCTGATAAGATCTTTCATTGATGTTGCATCACATCATACTTTCACCTGTAAATCAAATCAGTTGCCAGCTGGGAGATGGGAAAATGGGCACCCTGATAACCATTTCACTGCAACATCAACAAGATACAGTGTGTAGAGATGGGCAGATGTATAGAAGGAAGGAAATGGAAACAAAGGGTGATATGTTACATTGAGGTAAGTGATCAAAATATGTGGCCCAAATCTTAGGAGAGACAGAAAGATAATTTTAGTTTGATTTTTACTAAACACAAAATTACAAAGAGAAAAGCTTCAAGTTTGACTGGCTAAAGATCGCGTGTCATGCGAGATCAGTGTTCGGTATAACAAACTGCAAAGTAGCGCTTAAAAGGACTCAGATTACTTATGTAATGTAATTGGGTGCTGTAACATGTTAGTTTTGCAGTTGAAGTAATCACTTATTTAGTTACTTTGTCTCATCAGCAGCCTGTTGAACGTGCTGCATTTCCCTGTTCCAGAAACTACACAAATAGAAGTGAAATTCCTGGTGCAATCACACCGTTTCTGTCCTCCCCTGACTCCTCCAGCTGGATTTTAGCTTACAGCTTGTCTCTCAGTGGGAAATTAACAAGCTGGTTGTGTGGTGCTGCCACACAACCAGCAACAAAGGTAATAACATTACCCAACACTGTGACACAAACTCTCTCAGGTAACAGTGTAACACTTACCATCTCTAATGTGTATCAGTTACACTGAGGCAATAACAGGAACAAACAGAGCTACTAGATATGGGAAATTAAATCAAAAAAGGCGTTGACATTGTTTTTGTTCATAAGAACAGCTATTCTCTGCTCATTATTCATTCCATCAGTTCCTCTTATACCAAAGATCAGCATGCATCAGGTGTGATGTAAAGTAAACCCTGCTATGCAAACTGCTAAGCTATTGCAGGACTGTCCAGAATCCCCTGAAACTATACATTATTTTGCACCATCTGATTTTTATTCACTGATAAAATTCAATACCAGAAGGTTCAAGACAGTGGATATGTCCCTGTGTTCCTAACCAGGTACTTTGGTTTTACACAAGACCTTCTCCAGAAAATGACAAAATCATTTATACCATTATACTCATTTCCATCTTCATCTGGCCTGACTGTTGGAGAAATTTGCATATCCACACAGATAAAACCTAGTCTGTTGCTTTGGGCTTAAGCTTACATACTTCATGCATTTTCTAAATTTGTTTAATGTTACATTATAATTATATTTAAATAATACCAAATTCACTTTACCACATTTAAAGTGAATTTGTTTCATATTACCTGTGAAATTCAACAGTGCTCACCTACCTCATAAGAGAGGCTGCAGTAGCCGCCTTACATCCACAGCTTGTGTTCAGTGTCTTTTACATGTACTGTTGACAGCCAGTTGGTTAAATCAGACATCAAACAGCGAGGCCTGATGTTCGTCTGCCACATCTGTCACGGGGCTGCTCACTGTTTATTGTTTCATCTTTACTTTATTTACTGTTGGCATAATTATTTCCATGTTTGATCTTTGGAGGGATGTTGGGGGAAGCCATATTTCCTTATGTATCCACACGGTTGCACACCCACACACACACACACGACTCCCCTGTTCACTCACAGGTGACAGAGACTTTAGCCCCAAGATGGATGACTGTCTGCCTGCGACATCTTAAACCTGTTACCTCTGAGTGGATGTTTATTTGATTTCTCCTCCCTGCTGTATCATGTACAGGGGAGACTTCTCTTGAACTGCAGCAACAGGAGTGTAAATATTATGGGGAAAGCCACTGAGACATGAAATGTAGCTTTAATTACAACACTGATATATCAAGGTCAGTCTCTGCGCATGTGGAAGGAACTTGACCTTTCCTTTTTCTGCCTATGATTTCCTGTTTGATTTGGTGTACACACTCATTAAACAAATGTATATACTGGATTATATATGGTACAATATGTTTGTATAAGGGCAAGATGTATGGTGGAGGCTAAATGGGGGTACTTGGGGCTGATTCTGAAGCAATTATGCAACTGGACAAAATTTCAAAGGTACACACAACAATGAAATGAAACTCATGGTTTCTTTTTAGCGTGGCGCATGCATCAAGCATACAAATAGTCACAATTTTAACATTAAATGAAATGTATTACCAAAGTGCGCTACTTGTTAAAAGTCAGAGGGCCAGATCATTCATGTGTAAGGCATGTGGTGAATTAATATTGTTTCATTGATGGAAGAGCTTAATTATGCCTAAATCATATCTGCCCTAATCAAGTTGCAGTAACACCAGTGTGTACAACTTGATGAATACATGGCCAGATGCATAAAAGTCAGTGTAGGCTCATGAAAAAACTGAACAAAGGCAGAAACGTGGATACCAATTGTTCATCACATTCATAAATTCCACTCCCACCCTTGTCCATGAATGGATTTATACACTTCTTATTTGCATCATCTGTATATATATAGGATAGACCTCAAGTTATTAGATGCCAGATAAGATCACACACCTCATATTCAGTGTTGGGAAGGTTACTTTTAAAATGTATTCCACTACAGATTACAGAATACATGGTCCAAAATGTAGTTTGTAATGTATTCCGTTAAGTTACTCAATGAGAGTAACGTATTCTGAATACTTTGGATTACTTAATATATTGTCATGCTTTTTACAACTACACGAATGTACTATTGCTGTGTGATTTATTACTATTGCTGAAGGATACTCGCCACGGAGCTAGCATTGTTACCTGGCGTTAGCTGAGGTTAGTTCATAGACTGCTTTCAGAACAACAGCAGGTTGTTAATGCTATCCATCAAGACTAACAGTCTGCAGTCTATGAACTAACCTCAGCTAATGCCAGCTAACAATGTTAGCTCGGTGGCAAGTAGCCTTCAGTAATAGTAATAAATCACTCATTAATAGTACATCGAAGATACTGAAGTGGCACATAACCCAAGTAGCTACCACAACTAAAATAAGGTAGTTGCAGTAGGCTAACGTTAGTTTTAAAAAAAGAACGTACTTCCAGATGTTTCTTTAGGTTGGAGGTGGAGTCTTCTGACACAGAGAGCAGCTTGGTTGCTGGCAAACAGAGTTTGCATTGAATGGTCAGATTTGTCCCATCCCTTTCTTCTTTAAATGTGAAGTGGTGTCGGAATTTCCAAGTAAGAAATGCATTCCTGCCTGTGCACTGCTGACTCTGTTGTGCTGGCTCCGGGTCCATTGTGTAACTGACGCTCACACTACAAACATTAACAGGATGCTTACATTAGAGCCTCTTATTGCGTGTTTTGTTTGGGTTTCCGGCAATGAGTGGAATTACCAAAATTAGAGAGTTGATAGCCTAACATATGAAACAGGAAAAGACAGCCATGTAAACCATTTATTTCAACAAAGTAACTGTATTCTAATGAGCACCTTCTTAAACGGTAACTGTGATGGAATACAGTTATTCATATTTTGTATTTTAAATATGTAACGCTGGTACACGTATACCGTTACTCCCCAACACTGCTCATATTGGCAACCCCATCTACTAAACAATAACAAAGTAAGGTCTAATAAAACTGAGTATTGGTGATTTATTTGGTATGAAGTGAGAGTGGTAAACTTTATATACAGATATGGGGAGATGTATTTGTAAACAGAAACCAACTGGCTGCTTAGTTTTGTATTACATTCTGTCTCACCTTATTTCCATCTTCATTTCACCATACTGGTCTTGACTTGTTCTAGAAAACATGTGTCTAAAGTACGTGTGAAGTCCACACACTTTTACCGCACAGTCTTCTATTACAAATACCAGTTTATGTGAGGGGAAAGCCATACGCTTTTTGTCTGTACACTTTGTTTATACAGCCGGCCCCTGGACTGCCACGTTCTAGAAAAAAAGACCTCTTTCTCTCACCGTGTCAGTGTGTGAATCCATCAAATTACAGAATTTGCATTTTTTCAGTGTTTTACATAAGATGTTCTGCCAACATCAGCATCCAGCATCATCTGCGCTGATTTAAATTTTTCTTAGTCAGAAAATAAAATGTCTTTGAATCATCACTTTTAGAAAAGAAAAGGTGTTCATTGCTTTGAAACAAAAAGATGAAATGAAAATGGTTAATTTGTTGAAATTTCCTTGGTGGTTCCTAAAAGGTTTCACATGTGGATGTGAGACCTGATCCAAAGCTTCAGTTAGCCCAAAATTTATGCTGTTGTGATAAAACCTCTATCTGTATAAAAAATGTACAGTGTGGGAGTGGCAGCCATCTATCCTCCAGTTTAGATCACTGGCCTAAAGAGTGAGTTTTGATAAACATGTCTTGAGACCGCAGAGTAAATTGGTAGTGATGGCTTTATTAGATTTTCAAATAAAATAATAAAGATATCATATTTATGTCACATCATTGTTAAGCAGCAAAGAGCAACCAGGGTCGCATACTGATGTATTTCTATGTGGGGGTCTTTTGGTTTAAATGTGCAGACAAACAGAGACTCTCCAGCTTATGTACCAGGCTTTACTCAGGTCCCCAAAGGCAGTACAGTCTCTGCCCCACTTGCTACTCCCAAAAGGAAACAATATAAACTTTGAGGGGGGGAAAGTATTTAAGACCTACCTATTGTTGTCATGCCTACTTCATAATTTAATAAAACAAAAACCAAATGGATGAGCTGCAATAAAGATGGTATTTACTTGCCCCAGCTACATGTTTGTAACCCAATACTCAGTGCTTGTGGATGTAAGACCTGGTCTAGGCCAACCTGTACTGCGTGAGGTCAGGATGCGTCTCTCTGTGGTTGTGCAAACTGGAAGGCGCTTAAACAGACGAGACGTTCTCAAGATGTTTCACAGAAGGGATCGAGTCTGATTGTGTTTTGGAAAGAATTCAAATAGGGCAATGTCAAAAAGTCATAGCACATGAGGCATTGTACATTTAAACTTCTGCCCTTCTCCACCGGACTTAGGTATTAGGTATTCTTTGGATGCTAAAGAGGGACACAGGCTTCAAAGGCGAACCAGTCAAATGGATTACAGGAGTGTGTGCTGAATTGCCAGTAGATACAGCATGAATGTCTGGCTGTGTTAGCCCTTTGATAGACTGGCTACCTGCCCAGTCCATGCTGGGATAGACTCCAGCTCCCCTGCTAACATCCTTTTTTTTTTGCATGCTTTAATGGTATCTAATGTTGGCTCACTTGAAAATTAAAAAATTCAGTGATGATAAGTCTGAGTCTAAGTGTTAATCACTAACCCAAAAACTTTATAGTGCACTACTCCAGTGACCAAAGACATTCGGCAGTCTGCCAGAAATGTGGGGGTTGTTTGTGATGCTGTTGCGTTTTCATGCTTAAGAAACTGAAAAAGGGCTCCAGAATTAGATCCATTCTGACTGCCACTGACTTGCACTAAGAGATATAAGCATAATACTTGCCAAACTTTGCTGGCTGTAAGTTAACTTTTCCAGTGATTTGACAATTTTTCTTATCAGTTTTAAGGACTGCATGGCTTTGTTCCAAATTGAATAAAGGACTTAACTCAAGACACTCACTTAGATCTATGAAAAGGGTTTTGCTGATTACTCTGAGGTCTGGTGACTGAGCTACTGCTATTAGAACCCCTTAACTATGAAGGAGTGTATTCGCTGACATCATGGAAGCTCAATCATTAGTGTCCTTAGTGTCGTCTTCTAACAGAAGTTAGCACTGTCGCCTCAGAGCAAAAACATTTTAAGTTTGAATCTTCTGGTTTTCAGCTGCTTCTCTGTGTGGACTTTGCATGTTCTCCTGTGCCTGCATGGATTTCCTCCCACATTACCCTAACATGCATGTTGGGGTAACTGGAGATTGTAAATTGGCATTAGGTGTGAGTAGGGCTGGGTATAGTCACTGATTTGTAGAATCGATTTGATTCCGATTCACGATTTCGATTTGATTCGATTTGAATTGGGGAAATTTTGACTCAGACAGTCAGAAATATTATAATTCTGATCATTTATCAGTATTGACACTTGTGAGACTTAATCAGAGGTGTAAGCATCAGAGCAGATGCCCTTGTGTCAAAGTAAATGAGGATAAAACAGCAAAACATGAAGGAGATTTTCCTGTCCTGGCTTTTTATGGCAGATAACCTTAGAAATATTCTGCAGTAGATCAAAAACTGAAGAAAACCATGAATCAACATATGAACATTACCTGATGCTGCTGAAGTGAAGCAGAGCAAAGTTACAGAGGTTTGATTAGAGACAAAGCTAAGCGTTTTGCAATTTGGCATAATTTTAAAAAGTTTACATTTCTACGGTATTGAACAGCAAAAATGAGTCTTTCTTGTAGGAGGTCATTAAAAAAAAAAGCGGCCGACAGCGCTGTACACAACGATAGACTGGTGGGTAATAAGCAAGCGAATAATGCAGAAAATTGAGATTTTTAGATGGGAAACTGTTCTTAAAGTACACTGAGAGAGGAAGAGAGCTGTGCAGGAAGTGTGATTTTATCGTGATGGAAGCAAAACAGCAAAAGTAAGAGGAAATTCATGACGATGTTTATCTGAAGCGAAGTGTGAAGCTTAGTTTTGATCTTCTTTTGCTGCTGGTTCAGTCAGTTTTGGCTAGAGAGTGATGATACCTGCAGCTTCAGAATCTAGCGCAAAAAAAGACATAAACACAAAGAGCGGACCCGACGCATCAGAATCAGTGAGGTGTCGGCTTTCTCACCCAACACCTCACTGATTCTGATGCATCAGGTCCGCTCTTTGTGTTTACGTCTTTTTGCGGAATCCGTTTACCTGCTCTCATTTACTGTTGTAGCTGTTTGGTGGTTGTTTAAATAGTTTTGTGAGGTTTAACCTGAGATTCTGGCATTTCTGGCAAAATACATGTATATTTAAAAATCGATTCAGGATTTTTAATGAATCGATATCGCTTTATTAAAGCTAAAATCGATTTTAATCGGAAAATCGATTATTGAAACCCACCTCTAGGTGTGAGGCACATTAGTCTCACAAGCAACAGATCCCTGGTTTGACCCTGGGAGAAGATACAAACCCCTTTTTTGGTTGCATTAGGAAGGGTAGCCAGTGTAAAAAAAACCAAAACAAAAGAAAAAATGTGAAGCTACCAGCCATGGTAACAAATTGTAAATACCAAACAGGCCCAAAGCAGGTTCTTCTTCTTATTATTCACTAGCTGGGACCAGATCCTCAGTTACGATGGATGATGATGGATGAGGGAATGTGAATTGATGCTGCGGTTTGGGGAAGGCCTTGAAGCGGACTGGCGGCAGCTGTACTAACGAGAAGTGAATGAAAAAGAAAAAAGAAAAAAAGGGGGTGGGGCATGAAAATGAGAACAACAGGTATTAGTGAAGGGGACAGATAAAGACTGAAGACCAGAAATTTAGGTAAGAAAATATTGATGAATCACTGATATGTGTGTGAAACATTTGTACGTACAGTTTTAGGAGTACACACTGCTCATAAATAGAGCCTAATGATCCAGAAGTGTTGTGATTTGTTCAAATCCAACTTTGTAAACCTAAGCTGTGCTGCCATGTTCTTTTAGAGAAGAAGCTTTCTCTTGGCAAACCTTACAAACAAGCCAGACCTGTTCAGTCTTTTTGTAATAGTACTGCCATGAACTTCAATGGTTGATATGCTAACAGAGGCCTGTACAGTCTGAGACAGTCTAGCTCTTGGGGTTTTTGAACTGGGTAGCTGAACTTCATGGGCTATCATCTTATTTTCAAAAAATCTAATTAACAATGTACTTGGATATCATTTTTAGGAGACAGGTTGTTTGGATGAATATGTGTGTATCTCACCAAATGTTCTTTTACATCTGCAGATATAATTTATTTTTATTTCATATATCTTTTTCCATCGTCTCCGCTGGTGCCCCCCAGCTTTTACTTTGTGGGTAATAGATCTGGTCCTGTGGGCATGAGACTAATGCATGTGCAAAACTAAGAAGAACTCTGTTATGTTACAGTGCTTTTGGTAAGTGTATTTCCAGGCCGCCTTGACCAAGTTGCTGACATGTAGAAAGAAAAAGGTTCCACACCATACCAGGGTTTCCTCAAAGTTACTGAATATTCAAACAAAATAGGAGATTGCTTACTTATATGGTTGGATTTGGAGACATATTTGACAGACGCACTGTTATGATTATCATGCGGGACATAATTCCAAGTGGATAAATGAGGTAAGGACACATACTGTGTGTATATACTTTATGTACCGCACCAATCCATCAATTAAAATGTACTTTAACCATCAGCAATTGAAATGTGAAGTAATGGAGTATTTAGAAAGAACAACTGATACTGCAGAGCACATGCAGCTGAGAAACTGTCAGCAAGGAGCTAGAGTTTTATGGACGCAAAGATTTTTTATTCCCAGTGGCTGTCTTGTGGTTGGAAAAAACACAGTGAGATGCTTCTCACACAATGGGTAAGCCAGCAAACATAATGCTGCTTCAATTCAACCATAAAAGAATGTGTATTAGTCATTTGGGTACATTTTAATCTATGGTTTTCACAGTCCATGTGAAAATACTGCACCATATAGTTCCTATGATTTAAAGAAGTGGAAAAAAAATCACTATCTATAATTTTACACCATCTCTGATGATTTATCAAATTAAACACAGGGCGTATAAATTTGAGCTCAAATGAAATGCTATAAATTTTGAGCTGAACCAAGCTTGGCTTTCGGTGGCTGTACTGTGTAATCAGTCATCAGTCAACCAAAGCTGAATGGTAAAACAACATTAACCTCACAAGATTCAAAAGGTATATGTTTCATATTTAGAGCAAAGCTATAAATCACATAACATTTTTAACAATGTGACATTCTGTATGAGGTTTATTCAAGCAAACTAGACCTGCCAGACTGTGGATCTGACTCAGAGGAAATGTGAAAGTGCAGCCAAGTCTATTGTCCTGCTAGTCTTTTATCCCAATAACATGGTCCCACTGTGGTGTACGGAGCAGATAAACAGTCACATAACTGGGAAGCCACCACGACTGTTTTCTATAACTCATAACGATGAAGGGATCCCATTACAAAACAGATGGACTGAGAAATGGGGAAAGAAGGAAGTCAGAGGGGAGAGAACAATCACAGAAAAAGGGTTTAGACAAAGATTTAGAAACATGATCTGAGCAGTCGAAGGATTGTCCTGATTAGGAAAAGTCTAAATAAGCCGTAATGTCTGCTGACTTTTGCATGGGAGGGTAACTCACCGTATTATGCGGCCCACATCCGCAACTAAACCAAGAATTGACACCATATCTGATGATTAAATGTGCCCAGCAAGAATCTGATTTCTTAAAATAAAATACACAAATTAGATGGTGGTACTCCACTTTATACACACATACTGTTCCACAGCCTTGTCCTAAGTGCTCCCGCCAACCCCTGACGAGAATGATTTTACAAAACAAGACCCTCAAACTGATAGCCATGCTCCGTGCAACTGTACTTACTGACAACGATGGTCTGAGCTATGTGATACATGGAAAGTGGGCAATAAAAATATTTGGCCTGATGTTAGGTAACCACTAAAATCACGTGACCCTGATAGAACGCGAAAGTCCTGCATTTCAATGCAAACTACAAACACTGAGATAAAGCTGCTGCAAGAGTAAAGCTCAGGGGAGCATCATTCCAATACAGCAAATTCTGCAGTTTGTCTGTTAACACCACCTTCTGCTATGAAGCACTGAACCCTGAAACTAAGTTTGCATCAGTATCTTGTGTGATCATCTTTGTCAGTTCCATGAACAGGAGTAATGTACCAGAGGTTGATTCTGGGCCTTTCCTTGATTTAGGAAATTGGGTGTGCAGTACACACCATCTCACAACATTTGTTTGGCTGGAACATGTAAAGCCTCACTCATGTTGACACATGGTTGCTAGAGGTTCCTGCCTGTCGCTAGGTGTAATTGAGCACACCAAAAACCTTCTTGTGACGGCTTTGACAGCAAGCAGATTGCCCACATTTTGCACTGAAGACAGCAACTTGTCTCCAACTTGCCATTTAATCTCCGAGCTGTAGCGAAACTTAAAAAACTGCGATTCAAAGTGGAACAGAAGAATGTTCACTTTTAAGGTCAAAGTTGTAGAACCAATTTTTAAACCCTTCAAAAGGCCCAACTTTTGCTTTTAAAGAGATTGGTCTCGGTTTCTGGTTTGCTTTCCACAGTTTTACTACCGCTTGATTCTTGTACTTTACTACCGCAAGTCCGTGTCTTCTGTGCAAACTACCAGCAACACCAGCAACCAATTGTTCAATTGTTGTACAACCAGCAGCAAACACTGGCAGAGTAACAAGTACTGTGTTTCCTCAGTAAGATGAAAGAACTGTATGGAAACCATGAACCCTGCAAAAGCGTGCAATTGCTTTCCCTCTGTGATGATATAGGTTTGCTTGATTTGTTGATATAGAGCACTGAATGACAGATGTTTCCTCATTTGGTAGAACTGACAGTGGTTCCACCAAACATGTAAGTTCTTTGGTACAACAGTAAAACATGTTCACTGGTTTTGCAGTTTGCACTTTATACTCTATCAGACTATAAAGCCAATGTAAAATTAGGGTAATTAAAAATTACTTTGGAATGTAAAGATTACATATATGAAAGTGAGCTCCAGCAGTCTGCGTTGAGAAGAAGTGTTGAAACACGTGCTTTTATCTTAAGCAACCCTACATCAGTCTGCACCTCTCCACACTCCTGTCATTGACCTCCAGTCTCCATGGTGGATGAACAACTAAAGAGCCAGGGTCACTGCTCCTGACATGTAGCCTTCACTGATCTGTCTGTTGGCTAGACACATTGACAGGGATTTAGTTACTGTCAGCAGGGTACTTCAGAGGATAACCCAACAAACACACATACACACACACACACCTACACACACACACACACACACACCTACACACACACACACACACACACGCACACAGACACAGTGGTTTGTGTGTATTGCAGATTCAGATATTCCTTCTCTTTCCTCCTCTTTGCCATCCTCACAGGCACAAATACAGGTCTACTGAAGCTTTGACACAAGCACATTTATAGTCCTACCATGCAAACACACACACATGCACGCACACACACAGACACACGCACATACACAAACACGCAGAACGAAGGTGCTTGTAGGACAAATGTAATTGTAATTGATCTTAATTTCCCAAAGAACAGATGTTATCTGCTAGCAGTTAACAGCTCTTGTCGTGCTGAAGTAGACGTACCTTTGTGTAACATTATTTACATACTGACCTTTTCAAAGTCTTCTTTAAGTAGTTGTTTTGTTGCCCTGAGCTCTTCCAGGGGGCAGAAGTGTGCGTTGTGACTGTTACCTGGTACAACACACCCAGACGTGCATGAGCGTTGACAGATTAACTCTTAGCATACTGCAAGGTGTAATGCTCTACACAACTGGAAATTCAGATGAGAGGAAGCAAGTGTAATATCATGGCTGCGGTCTTCAACTATTCTAGCTTTGAGACCTGGAATGTACTCAATGAACTTAAAATTTATTATAAATTATCAATTCATTAGAAATGACTGAGTCAGCGTTATCAAATGCATGGTGACATTGTTAAAATGGCATCATGGATTAGAGGCTGTAGTAGCTTGGGTTTCTGCCTAAAAAGCCTTTAAATTATGAAGCATACTGTATATGTGACTGTCAGAGGAAGCTGTTATCTGTCACCTGCATCAGTTTGGTCAGAGTGCACCTGTGCAAGGTAAGGTAACTGAACTGGAATGTCACAGAGATCCAATCCAGTCCCTCATTTGTTCATACCCTGTGTCCTGTGGACAGCACAGCTTCAAAACACTAAAATAAACTCCAATATGTAACATTTGCAAATTTGGAACACGTCTTTCCTTTTTTTTTCACCCTTCATCCTGCTGAGTGTCCCCCTCCCGTTTCTCCGGTAACCTTATCCCCGCGAATCACCAGGTGATAAATGATCATTTCTTTCCAGCAGAGTATGGGTGGCTTCTCCTGACCCAGCAGCTCGACCTCGCTCACACAGACAGATGGATAGAGACAGCGCAACAACAAACTGCCATTGTGTCGGGCTGGTTTGGTAAACTCCGGGCTTTCTCATCTTAACACCAAAGGCAAGATGAGAAAAGAGGCAGCAACATGGGGATTTTGTTGTGTGTTCATCAGCATAGATCAAAGTCAGCATACTTGAACTTCTGTCTGCCTCAGCTTACATAGAGGCTAATTAAAATGTTGCTACTGACATGATGATCTGTTGCGAACTTTGTATTTACAAAGGCATTTAATTTACATATAATTAAAAATCTTTTTTCAGTCATTAACACATATGTACAGCTGAATGTTATGTTTTTCTTTAGATAGAAAATCATGTTTAAATATTTTAACATCCAGTATATTAAAAAAAAAAAAGCATTTCTTCCTTTTCTTTTCTTCCTTTTTCCAGTATTTCCCATATGGAGTGTCAAAGGAACGTGTTCTTTGCCCCACATTTCTATGTTATATATGCGCCTTATCAACATAATTACATTTCAACTGAGGCATACAATCCCTGGGAAAGGCTTTCCTGAAACTACATGTGTGCACAATAATATCAAGAACTTCCATCAGCGATTTCAACACAGCACAGGTTTTCTTAACAAAAACAAGCAAAGGAGGCTCACAAACTTTGAAACAATGTTGATAGTGTAAATACCCTCCAATTTCCATCATGATAAACCTCACATGCTCTATTGAGTGTAACACCCCTTGATCCACTTTTGAAGTTTTGATCCAGAGTGACAAATACAATACATGTAAGTATTTGTGATTGGCTCCATCTTGGAAGACCACATCAAAGTCACTTAACCTGCACAGGATGCATTTTGGTAATGTTTCTGTATTTCCTATCAGAGTTTAAAACAAGGGAGGGAGTAAGAATCATTCAAATTATTAATAGTCACGGGAAAATTGAAATAAACAACTATGAGGGCACGATGTGAGTTACCACAGGAATCTAGCATATACTTGAACAATGGAATTAAGGTTCAAGTGCACCTGTAGGTTTCTTCAGCATGACGTGTGCCCTTCAGTATGCCTATCATGCACGGCTCACGGGTGGGACGGCCGTGGGAAGCAGCGGTTTCGAGTCCAACGCGCATTCCTGTCCCCAAGTGCACACATGAACACACACATAGACAAAAACACACACGCAGGCACACTCCCCCAGCCCGCCCACCTGGGCTGGATGACCCCCTAAACAGCTCCAATTACCAGGCACTGACAGACAGACAGATTAGGTCTGAACAAGGGTGCTGAGGCCTGCAAAGACAGACAGATGGAAAATAAGGCAAAAGCACTAACATGGTAGCCCCAGACAGCCATGAAGAGATGGTCGAGGATGCAAAAGACCAGTGGGAGAGAACGTGAATTAAGCAGCAATTTCTGTCATTAATTACAGTCTGTTTACACGACGCCCTCATCAGGCCAAACCACGGTGGAGATTAGTTTGCTCTTTCACCGTGACTGACGTTCCCATGTGCCTCCCTTGACCTCGGCTTTGCACACACACATACACACAGACCCACGCACGCAAAAAAAGCAATTTTTAATGCAACCTCCTACGCCCTGAAGACACCTTTACCCACTAGGTGAAGCAGATGAGAAAAAAAAAAACTTTGATAACACAAGAATCGATGCCCAAATCTAACACACAGATACAAAGTGACAAGAGCAGAATAAATCCTTTAATTTCTACTTAAATAAGGAAGAAGGGAGGAAATGAATGAATGCTGGTCCACAGGAATAAATATAGCATTTTCAGGGTTTAAGTGAAGAACATCTAATAAACTGACCCCAGACCATGATGACAGCAAGAAGGTACCGAGGCGTTTTGGATGATTACTTGGTCAGAAATTTTGGACTTTGTTGTTGTTGTTTTATTTTTCTGCGTTTTGGCTTCTTCGGTCAACAAAACATTTTTTTTTTCATTTGTTTTGTTTTGAGACTTTGGGAAAATTGCTGCCCATGGTGGATTTTTTTTTTTTTTTCCCAATTAAGCCAGCGTTTATGCAGCAGTGGATGAGGTGATGACAGAGCACACTATGTGGGAGAAAGACTGCCCTTCTCATAAGGATTTTGGGAAGCAAGATTGAAACAGTGAGTTTATTGTTTGGAGAGCTTTACATGATAAAGCTGATCCTGCCTGTCCAAACCCAACCACTAACCCACTGTGTTATAGAAACACACACACACTAATTCCTAGCAGAAAGCCTTCACAGATCTCAAGATGATTTCTGCTTCTCATTGTAGAGGCAACTCCATGAAAATCATGTAAAAAGGCAGTAAAAACGATAAATGAAACAATTATGTATCCAGCAATGGCTGTGTTCACAGCAGCAGAGATGTCAAGTGTAATTTTTTTTTTTTTACTAATAGATCTCATGTGTGGCACTGGGTTACCCCAGTGTTGTTTTCTTTGGCTCGCTGTGTTTTTAGTACATGTTTTGTTTTTTGTTTTTTTCTTTTGTAAAAGTAACAGTGGGGAATGAATGAAATTACTAGTACTCACAAGTCCAGTTTTGCCCCCTTTTTTAAAATTAGTATCATTTTTAAATCTTCTAGTTGCTTAAAATGTAATCACATAACATTTTGCAGTACTGCAGTAACGTAAGGCATTGCTGTACTAAATTCTTACAGTTAAAATTATGTTGTTACTTGTGTTACAAAAGCTCTCCAGTTACCTGGTGAGGTAAATAGAAAGAAAACCACATCAACCAAACTCCTCCTTCTTCCTGCTCACTCAGTTCATTTGCATAGAGGAGGAAAAAGGTGGAGCGGTCTACACCTTTTGAGGAGTGGAAATACTGGCATTACTTTTGTTTTTGTTAAAAGGACAGGAGCATGATGGTGAAATGCAAGCTGTTTCCAGAATGGAAAGAATTGCATTATGCTGCTAAAACAGATTCGGCTCTTTGTAAGTATCTGCACAGACAGCATGTTAACACAGAGCTAGCAAAGAACTCAGAGTGATGCTAAAGCTGAGTGTAGGCCGACCCCAGTCTAGCAGCAAGGTCCCAAACTTCAGCAGCTAACACACAGTGATGAGCAGTCAGACTTACAGCACTGTGGCTCTCTACCTGTTCATGTTTCTAAAGTAGAATGGCTGGGGCTTTAAAGCCTCTTTGAGCTGGTTTTCATCGTTGCTTTGTGTTGTCTCTTTTTACGCATGCATAAAAACGTAAAGAAATATCTTGTGTGCCCTTGTTAGAGTAACACGAAAGTAATCTAATAAATAGTTTAACAAATTACATTCTCTGGCAAGTAATTGAATAAAGTACTGCATTGCTTTTAGGAAAAGTAATCAGTAATGTGTAATACACCCCAGCACTGATTGTCAGTTTACCAAAAAAGTAGGAACTGATTGGAGGAACTTGCAGAACCCCAGTGGCTGAAATGGAAAAATATATAAAAGGTGATTGAAGGAGAAACACTTCATTCAAGGACATCAAAGTCTACCAACTTTGAAAGAGAAAGCTTCATACTGTGATTCCAAACTACAAGCTGGGTTTGAAAATCAGTTCAGGACAAATGTGAGGTGCTTTTGAGAGTGTCTGGCCAAGACAGCCTGGCTTAGCGAAGTGTCTGATTAGAACCACATTTTCCATTCAAAGTGGGAGATCGACTGACAAAGAAAAAGGAGAAAGGGGATGGAGTACAATACATCAGAAAGAACCTGTGAGCAGAAGGCACGGGAAGGTAAATGAATAAGAGGGACAGAACAAAGAACAGAAGAATCAGAGAAGTGAGTTTGTGTAACTCTGTCAGGAAGCCCCTTCAACAAGTTCAACAAGCAGACTTTCTCTAAGCAGCTCATTGGATCCAGATGACGACTTCTTCACTCCGTCCAGCTCAGTGTTGTATTGATCAGCCAGAAGACCCACGCGTAGCATGAAAGTGCTGCTTCTGAAAAGGCTTAATCAGTCATTATTTTGAGCGTGCCTTTTCATGTTTTATTGTATGATGCATGGACAAATTGTTATATTTTTTCACGAAGAGGCTTTGTGGTCAGAGCGGTATGGAAACAGCTGCGGAAAGTGGACAGATTACAAAACATTTCAGTTGTATGCGCGTGCTTTTTGCTTGATTTCTGTCTCCGAGTTGTGATAGAAAGGGGCTCACAAGACAAATCTCGCTGCCCAAATGCGTTTTTTTTTAAGTTTATTTAGCATTCAGTCATTTGTATGAACTTTAAACAAGATATCCAGTGTGAGAGCATGGAGAGATGCAAATACACAGCACACAGCGACGTGACATGATGCTTGAAGAGAGAAAGGGAGGGAAAAAAAACTTGCTGGACGGGATTTTTAATGTGACATCGCTTTTTGCTATTATTAGCAAGATTCCTGGATAGGTAATACACATCCTACAATTACAAAATTACTAAGTTTCGTCATTTGAAATTTTGCAGTGAGCACCACTCATCTCTCAACAGGACACAGAGATAATATATGGGTACATGTTTTCAATTTGTTGTCCAGAAAGGTTTCCATCTGGTTTTTTGCATTTTAGTCAGCGAGGGAAATAGTTTCTCACTTATTAGTGGCCTTAATGCATCATGGGATCCTGGAATCTTTATGCCATTGTTAGAGAAATAGAGCCTAATGCACATAACGTGTGATGCAGCAATAGAGAAACAGTGTATGTAGATTTACAGATACTGTTCCTTTACATGTTGCATCAGTTAATCGATTCAGAAACTCATACAGAACATGTGATATTGCTGCTTTGAAAAACATTAGCTCATAGCAGTTTTTATCTTCAGGGTAACTTTTCTAAAACTCAGCTACTATTTAAAAGAATCTCATCATTTGGGTAACAGCGCTCTTGATATAAGTCACCATCCAGTTTTGACCTTTTCCAATTTTTGGATTTTACAGTACTGTAAAATGTTGCGTGAAAGGAAAGGGAAAGTTAGGAAAAGCCTATTTAAGGATAAGAAACTGGCTGTAATACAAGACATGTCTGCATTTATGATGAATTGCTTTTCTTGCAAAAACAAACTAAAATATACAAGGAGGGACCCATGTAATTCAGAAGCCACAGGAAAATTGACCAGATATCAGTTATTGTTTCAAAAAATGCTTTCTCCGGTTGTTTAAGGATATGAGGCGTCTCGGTGAGCATTCACCAAGACAAGTTTTCCCCTTTAAGTGCTTACGAAGTAAAAGTGGATCTGCAGCAGTACCGACCGATTGTAAATAATTATTTTTCTTTGGTTGATGACTCAGACAACTCTGTCAGTGTGTGACAGCAACACCAAACAGAGCTGTCATGAGAACATCAAAATCCTCTGTCTATGTGGTATTACTGAATCCGTCCTACGATTGCAGCTGTTTCAGCTTCACTTGGTGAAAGTGCAACTGAGTTTTTCTTTTAGTGCAGCTGGGTTTTTAGAAGATTATTTGCCCTATTTAATGTCCATTGCCATAAAATAACAGCTGATCTTCAAAACTGAACACTCATGAAATCTAAATTTACTATTTCATTTGTAGAAATAATAGCATTTGTATTATAATTATCATTAATTATTAGCATTTATTTACCCAAATAGTGAGTTTGCGGAACAGAGGGTAAACTGGTTCTTTGGTATCAAGCAGAAAAATGAATAATCATGATTTAAAGTAGGCCCACATATTTTGAATTGTGTTTTTTAGTCATTTGAAGCATGCACCAGGTAAGTACAACAACATGGGTCGCATATTCATGGATGCAGCATGCATTTCAAGGCAAGCTGTGACTAAAGTTAACGGGCTCAAAGTGAGATTATCTGGTGTCCCATTGAAGGCTTTGAGAATTGCTGCTGATTGATCTTAAATCAGTATTATTTTTCATCCTTTCTTCTTTTGCATTTATGTGTCTCTCCTCTGTCCTGTACACTAAAAAGACAGCGATTCACACAATCCTCTGTGGCATTAAAAGACCACATAATAGCGTCCCTTATGTTTGTCTTATCTGGGAAACAAGAAACAATGTGTTTACAATGGGACTGCACTTAGTCACAGAGCGTAATTGAAGGTGAGTGTTAGTATCTGGGCTCGGCCAAAAGAATGTGCATGGCCCCAGAGACTCATGGGATATCACACCCACTCCTTGGGGTTGGTTTCAGCTGCTTTGCATGTCTAAAACAAACCACTACATCTGTTTTTAGTTCTTGTTTTGTTTGCGGAATGAAAAAAA
This sequence comes from Etia nguti, assembly GCA_015106755.1. Lineage (NCBI taxonomy): Eukaryota > Metazoa > Chordata > Actinopteri > Cichliformes > Cichlidae > Etia > Etia nguti. The sequence continues at coordinate 4,121 of VUQG01022998.1, read as the reverse complement.
GGAAAAAAATAAGGGCTTCAGTAAAAAATAATTGCATTGCATACATTCTCCTGGATCTCCTGGCCTGAAACAGGAGAGCGATTGGTCGATCGCGACAAAGGAGGGGACAGGATGTGGAACAATTGGAATTAGACCAGACTTATAGAGAGAAGGTCATGAGAAGGAGAAAAAAAAATGACCAGAATGTATGTTCGTTCACATGTGCACACAAATACGTACTTAAAACAAAGGCGGATAGGATTTCTGAGTGGAAACATCAAGATGTCTCTGCTTTGCCCTGCACGGCTGGAACACATTGAGGTTTAAACATCAGCTCAGGACATTCAAGGAGAGAACTACTTTCCTCTCTTCTCCCCCTTTTTTGTAACTATATAAAGAGCTACAAGAACACAGTGTGATAAATTCAAAGAATGAGCCTCCATGTTTCATCACATCTGAGGCTTGTCAGGTTCTGCAGATGTCTTTGTTCATGCAAAGTAAAATTAATTTCTATCATCTACTTTATAAGTACTGCTTTCTTAGGTCCATGTGTGGTTACTTTAATGTACGCATGCAAAGAGGCCTTCTTTATACACTTGTCAACTTTTCTGTAAGACAGACAGGTGCTTAAAAAGATAAAAATCTTTTTCCCCCGAAGATTTTCTTCTTTTAATTAACACCTTGCTGCTACACAGCTCACTTTCACAAATCTTCTCAAACAATTATCCACAAATGTTTGGCTGCTTTTCATCTGTCCGTCTGCACGGCCTATCTGCATAATGATCAATGTTTTTATATATTTTGGACTTGGCATTACAGCTCACTGACAGGCTTCTAGGTGATTTGTGTCATGGCCACACATAAAATCCCACAAAGCCCTGGCCTGACTTGCTAAAAGCAACACTACCTCACACCAAAATATTAATATAACACTGGAGGGGGGAAAAAAGACCCGAGTAGTTTCTGAGATATGCCTGTATTTGGCTAAAAGGGTTTTTGAGATAAACAGCTAATTAAGACTAAAAACCAGATGATAGCAGTGTGAAGGTTAACCAGTGAAATAACCTCTGAGGACTATAGGATGGGAGATTATGTCAGTATAGCTTCATTTCAATTTCACAATGGGTATAAATGCAAAGAGAACCCACACAGGCCCGTGGCACAGGTGTGAGAGTGTGAGATTTGTTTGTTTGATAGGCATTAACTCCCCTCTAGCTCTCCTCTCACATTTCTCCCCCCTCCTCCTCCCCCTTTTCTTTTTTACCCTTCCTCTGCTTTCTTCACCTCGCCTCCTTAAAAGCGGCTTATCTCAACCTCTTTTCCGGATTATAAAATACAGTTCCCTTTTTTCTTTTACTCTCCTCTGCAATGACAACTGTTCATACTCACCACGTTTAATTGTTTTTATTCTTTCCCCCTCTGTCCCGACAAAAACTTTTACACAAACACACAAATTCAGAGGAATTTGAGGAATGTGTGCGTTCCTGCAGCATCATGTTGTTGTTGCACATATGACTGCACCCCAGAATCTGAGGAGTGTGAGTGTTTTTCCAGAGCCGATGGATGCATGGATGGAGGCATAGGATGATTGATGAAGAAGTGGGACACTGATGACCTGGCTCTCAGTACTTCATCTCAAGGTAAACAACAAGGAGGTAACTCAGCAAAGAGTAGACGCAAACAACACACACACATTTCCACTGTGAGAAGTAGGAAGTTGTAGCTGATTTATTTTTACTGGAACAATTTAGAGAATACAGTCAGACACACTGGGCTGGTTTGGGCTATCCTAAGCTCAGTTTATGAGGACATAACCCAGAATTCTTTTCACATTGTCCCTCATTTCAGCACGGAATACTTTCCATCGCTGATCATCTAAGCCTGTTTTCTCAGCATAAACAAAATACACAATTCTTTGTCTGTTTATAAAACTTGCTCAGTGTATGTCCTATTAGCACAGTCCCAAATCCAGACATGTCTGAGACCTCCTTCAGTGTGTGATGGAGAGGCGATTTATTTGGATCCATGGATGGCTAACCTGATGGAAAGTGAGATAACCAACCTGCTCATCTGTGTTTATATGTGGAAGCTGAAATTCTGTCTTCACAAGGCTAACAGCTGGTGTAAACAAATATCTGTCAGCTAATGTGCATTTAATTGCTACCCAATACACAGTTTGCTTACTTTAAGCTTTAAGCAACCCAATTTTGCTGCAGGATGTAAAACAACAAGAAATGGACAACCGTTTCTTCTGAATAAACAGCAGACTACACAAATGTTCAAATTAGTGCCCCAGAACAAAGTTTTCAGAAACAGGACACAGCAATGTCTGCAGTTATCTGCGATTTTACTTTTATTTGGTAAATTTCTCTACCTGCTCGGTGTTCTTAAAACCACACAAAGCATTTGAGACACCATATTTCTATCGCCATGGCACCTCTTGCCTTCATCAAGTCCAAAATAAGGGTCAAATTGTGACATGTCAAGAGTACTTCTGAATAAAATTGCAAAACACAGTGCATGCCTCCTATTGAAATCACCAAACTCCAAGCGTTCATCCTTACTTCCCTGGTGGGATGGGGAGTTCATGTGTGTAATGATCGCAGCCGCCTCCACTCCCAACTTTCTTATCAGCTGAGAGATGGAGAAGTCCATCTAACCGGACTTAAGCTTGTCTCTTTGTTTATCCTCCTGACTGATAACGTTCATCTGGTGAACTCTGCTCCGCACTCCCTGCACTGGTGTTTTACCTTAAATGGCGGCGTCTGGAAGAATGACTTTGTCATTTTCTTATTAGAAAGTAGCTAATTATTATACAATAAAACATTGTTAACATTATGGTTATATTTAACCAACAACTACAAGTTGACTAGGAATATCTTGGGTTGGGGACACAGTCATACTCTACACTGAGCCCTTCATGATATCTCCTGAAAGCCAAAAACCTGATAAAAGTGCACACAGCCTTTACACAAAACACTCCAAAAGTTTGTCTGCCTCCTTCCATTTTTATCATCCCAATCTGGTAAAAGTACCTCAAGCTGCTGTGCACCTGTTCACCTGTTTTGACCCTATTTATCAACCGATTCACACTATAACCAGGGTTTCCCTCTTATCTGTATTTCAGTTTATTTAATTTAATAACTGTACAGTACTCTGTTTTTGGGAACCATTGTCCTTGATGTAAATATGTAAAAATTGTGTATGTTTCTGTTCTGTGTCCTGTGTACTGTTTGTTTGTGTATGTGTCTTTCTTGCTGCTGTTACACCCAAATTTCCCCTTGTGGGACAATTAAAGGATTATTCTATTTTACAAGTCAAGAGTTAGATCTGAGACATAGGCAGTACAAAAGATGGATGCAACTTTGTGTCTGCAATCTGTTTAAATCCCAGCAGCTCCTCTGGTTGTGAAAGATTTCAGGATGCATAGAAGTGTTAATGGGAAAATGGACCTTAGTTTTCTTTCTCAGCAGACGATTTCCTGGTTTAAGGTCATACCTAATAAAAAGTGATCTGTGTGAAAGTGCAGCAATGAAAGCTCATCAATGGATGAGTTTCGGATAAATCCAAAGTTGGGGGCCGATTAGTGTCTGAATGTCACAATACTGATACTGACTTTAATAAAAACCTGCAGCCTCAATCAATCTGCTGGGGCTAAAAAAAGTGATGTGCACAGTTACATCTTGGCACTGTAACTTAATTATCATGCAGCTGGGTCAGATTCTGACAGATATTAATGTTTTGTCTGCTACAATTCCTATAGGTCAATTTTTGCATGGTTTTCAGGTTTATATGTTGGAATAACCGATCTGTGTTATTTTATTTGTTAGATTTGATCTGATTGTTTTTCTTTTGTGCTTCTCTTGGTGGAATGCATTAGCCACTATTGAAAATAAGCATTAGCATATCATTCTGCTAATCATTCTGAGCGTTCTGCCGTCACACTAATTTGCCCCACTTATTGAATCTAACCTAAGCTGCAGCTTTACAAGGTAATGAGTAAACGCAAATGATTGTAAATTTAAATATTTTTTTAAACCTGCAGTCAGCTGAGACTGAAGAAGTCACTTGGATGAGTGACGAAACGTTTCTCCCACAAAACGCTACGTCCAGATGAACAGAATCAACTTTTGGAGATAAAT
>VUQG01022997.1:4309-15188 GCA_015106755.1 Etia nguti | reverse complement strand
AGTCAAAGTCCAGATCTAAATCCAATCGAGAATCTGTGGCAAGATCTGAAAACTGCTGTTCACAAACGCTGTCCATCTAATCTGACTGAGCTGGAAGCTGTTTTGCAAAGAAGAATGGGCGAGGATTTCAGTCTGTAGATGTGCAAAGCTGGTAGAGACATACCCTAAAAGACTGGCAGCTGTAATTGCAGCAAAAGGTGGTTCTACAAAGTATTGACTCAGGGGGCTGAATAATTACGCACACCCCACTTTGCAGTTATTTATTTGTAAAAAATGTTTGGAATCATGTATGATTTTCGTTCCACTTCTCACGTGTACACCACTTTGTATTGGTCTTTCACGTGGAATTCCAATAAAATTGATTCATGTTTGTGGCTGTAATGTGACAAAATGTGGAAAAGTTCAAGGGGGCCGAATACTTTTGCAAGCCACTGTATTATGAAGCTTCAGCTGGCCATCTTGATGTTTTGAATACAGAGGCAGTGAGGGAGGGTCAACTCCTTCCCCCACAGACCTCTGTACCACTAACAGAGGCGCCGCCCCCTGCTGGTCATTAGAAAGACTAGAGCATTTTCACAATAGTTTCACTTTTCACATCGACAAACGATGCCATATGCACAAAAGTCCTGGGCCACACCTCCACCACACCACTTTGAATTCAGCTGTTTTTATTCCCGTTGTCACACGTGTATAAAAATAAGCACTTAGCTATGCAACCAGCCTTTACGAACATTTGTTAATGTGAATTTCTACAGAGCTCACTGAATTTGTGGAGGTGAGACAGTTACAAAAATTCAGCACTTTACTTTTTTTCCCCCTCCTAAATGTTCATCAGCTGTAAGTGGCAGGGCCGACCATGTACAGTTACAGAGTGGGGTCACTGAGTGCTGAAGTACATAGTGTGTAAATGTGATCAGCACTCTGCTGACTCAGGTGTTAACATTAGCACAAAAACTGTGTGCTGGGAGCTTCACAGCATGACTTTCCATGACCTCTGCATACTTTTTAAAGTGTAGTTTTGACTGACAGGTTACTTTCACTTTTTAAATGGGGAGTTAAGTTAAGATCACAAGCACCTATTCACAAACTGCATGAGGTCTCCCAAATGATCCTTACTTTTTTAAATCTCTGATTACAGTTGATCTTACAATTTTGAGTTGGATAAGCACAAAAAAATGATGAATGGTTGATTACAGCTGCTAATATCTTCTGGAGTTTATACTGTGGGGTGTCTATTTTCCATATCTATGGGCCTAATTATAACTGATAAAGGTCATTCCGTGGGATGATTCAAACATTCAAAGAGGGTACAATTTCTAAATGACAATTCAAAAAAAGGACACAACACAGCTCCACTTCTAAAATTGAGATGCCAGTAACACTTTTATTAAAGATAATTATTTAGGTGGATAATAAGTATGCCTGCATGTTGACTGATAAGGGTGACAAATTAATTTTATGACAGCTAGATGTAGCTTTGAGGCTGTGATTGGGCTCTGTCTGTCAAATGTTTAAAAATGATGTCACTGTGAAAATCCACACGCACAACTGGCGTTATCATTTGTGCTTCTAGGAGCTCTTTTCTGTGGCGTTTCTGTACATTTGACAATGTAGTGCTGTGGGTGGCCTTTTAACTTTTAACTGCCTCACTTTGTCTACCATGAAAATACCTCCCGGCTCAACAATTATTATGTTATCTCTGTGGTCTGAGATAGTTCAATCAATATCTGTAAAAATGAACAACTTTCTCCCAATAGACCTCTAAATGATAACACCATACCACCAATAAACACGTAGCGACTATCTGACTTTTGTCATTTCATCCTCCGGGGAACAATGCTGTAGTCAGTTCTATTTCATTAGGGAAATTTTCACACCAAACGATCAGGCGTTTGAGTCTAATTATTTTGATTTAATTGGTCTTATTCATGCCTTCAGCAAATTAACGCTGATCTGATAAAACAAAACAAAAAAAAGAGGCATTCTCTTCTCTCTTTTTTTTTGTCCCCTATTAACATCCTGATTACAGTTGTAATGATGTTTGGTGTGAAGAAATGTTCATTATGTGAATAACTGCCTGAAATTAGTGTCACTGAAAATGACAGTGATTATGAAATATTAGGCAAAAGTTAGACAGTGGGTGTGTGTATGTGTATCACTAGTTGCTTTGCAATGTGGAACACATCAAAGGGATGAAGGGGAGCTTCACTAATTTCACACAAGGTCAGAAATGAGAGTAAACTGTCAAACCCTGTCGTGGTCACATCAGGTGATAAGAGGAAGCTAGCACTGGTTGTATAGGAAATATAGTATTGGGTTTGAGCCACGTAGGGGAGGAAAGTCATGTTGTATCAACCGCTGTTGCTTCAGTTTGACCTTTTTCTGGTGGTGTGTCTCTGGTGACTCACATAGAAGAATGTAACTGGAATATTACTGTAAATCAGTGTAAAACCCTTTTAAAAACACATGCTAGGATAGGATGACTTTGCTTCAACATACTGGGGAACATTGGACCTGCACAGGAAAAGATGGTTTCTCCAAACCTCAGTGTTTTTGATCTCACCATTTATGTTGACACATCTTGGGTTGTAGTGATAAATTCCTGTGAAATTTAAAAAAAAAAATTTATTGAAATGATTTCCACTCATAAATTGGAAAAGGTGGAAAGGGGCTGGAAATATTTTCCACCTGTGGTGTGGAAGGCGTTGTTGGCGGGGATCCCCTTGTCAAAATACAGGAGACCATCAGAAAGATGAAGAGGGAGAGAGAGAGTGCGAGAGATGACTCTGCATTATCAGTCCCTGGCTACAGACTCCGCCTCTCCCACTGTGCCAAGATGGGGTCACCTGGGGTTGAAGAGTGACATCCTCTCAAATTGCATCATTTTGCTGAGCATGCTCACGGGCTATGTGATATTTCACAGGTCAGTGCCTATAATAAGGGCCTGGCTCTCTCAGAGAGACCCACCTGATGTCTGTGACCTTTTGCAATTGGACTTGGTATTTCCCTCAAAACCTCAGCAGCCTGGGCTCACCAGAACTTTTCAAAAGCAATTCCTTGAAAAGTGAGCGGATCAAAGTGTTACAGCTACTGTAGGATCTACTAAAACTGAAGAAAAGACTGCCCAGAATGATGGATGAACAACTGCATGCGGTAAATAAAGGATAGTTAAAGTTGAATCCAAGTATTCTGTGGGATGAATAAGGTCATTCCATATTAAGCCAATCAAATCTGTCCAACCCTTTTAGAGTTAGCTGGTTTTTTTGTACAATAGCTTTGGTATATTTTACAAAACCTGAAAAAGGACCTTTTTACACTATGAAAATGTCTAGTAATAAGTTCTTTAATACATAGTGGTGAGTAAAAATGTCTTTTCTCAGCATTTTTGAGCAGTCATGACTTCTCAAGCACAAGATATAATCGTATGAGATTTTCAAGGCTGGACAAACACATTTAATCTCTGTTAAACCTACAAACAAATCAGTTTTGCATCAGCTAAACGTAGCGTAAGAAGCAAGGAAATCTGTGTTTCAAACATTATTTTTTTGTTTTAACAATGCCTATTGGCAATAAATCTTACACCTTTTAAATCATGTTTATTTCCCATTAAATGGTGCCACATTTGCAAGGAAAACGTGTTTGTGGGTTTAGCAGCAGAGTTGAATATGTGGGTTGTACCCATGAAAAACTTGACAAATCTTCTCTGCCAACGCCAGAAAGCTTTTGTGCTACTGACTCTTTCTTGGAGCTTCTGATTGGCAATCAGGTGCCTGATTGATGTCTAATTAGCAGCACTTATGAGCACAGATCCTGCTGCAGTGGTCAGCTGGTGTCTGCTCCAAGCATGCCATGTTTGACTGGTCTGAAAAGGACCACAGGACAACTTCAAGCTGGTGTTCTGCAAACCCAAGTTGTTAACCTCAATCCCACTGAACACTTGTGGGATCAAGAACTTGTGCCAGTGACCACCACAACCATTGGCCGATTTGAAACAAATGCTGGTTGATGAATGGGATGCCATCCCACAGCGCTGACTGACCAAGCAGGTCAGCAGCATGAGCGGGAGGAGCCAGGCTGTTGTGGCTGTGTATGCTACTGAGGCCTCTGTTTGGTAAATTGATAAATTGTTAAATTGGAAATACGCCTTGTTTCTTCAGACTTCAATCATCCAATGAAATAAATTACACCAAACTAGAGTCAGTAGCAGAATATATTTTTTAAATCACTTTTTATGTGTGCAAGCCACATACCCAGCTGCTCAACCTACAAATGCATTTTAGGCCACATTTGTAATGCATGCATGTGGCACAGTTTAAGAGGAAATGTGTTTATTAGTATCACCATCTAAACCCAAAATCTTTTTTTGGGACAATATTTTCTATAACCAACTTTGAGCATTAAAATCATGGGATATTTTATTTTTATTACTCCTTTAATTATCCAGGTAAAAAAATCTCATTGAGATTAAAAATCTCATTTTCAAGAGAGACCTGGCATCATGGCAACAAAAGTCAAAATACACATACCACATAAGTATATAACATTTAAAACAAATACAATATCCCGTACAAACATGTGAAAAAATATACAATAACAGATATATTACAGTTTCAATAGCCAGACTTCACCAGTTTTATTGTACGTGATGTAAAGTAACAGAAATGACCATTACTGTCCTCGATGCTTTATCTCTGGATCATAATGCCATATGGGATATGGGCTTTGACAAAACAAGTAGTAGCATAGAAAGCTCTCCCCCTGGACTGTAGGGCCCAAAGTCTAATATTAATAATAATAATAATAATAATAATAATAATAATTAAAGTGGCCACACACCCCTTATTTTAACCTTTAACAATATCCATATGGATTAGATAAGGTTAGGAAAAGTCTTTATTGCTGATTGCAGTTATTTAAAGAATAACAGTGAATCAGTTTTGTCCTGGTTGATAGGTTGTTCACATGCTGCTTGTATTCAGTGTTTTTCGTGTTAGCATGCAATCCATGCAGCTACAAAGATCACAAATGTCTATCAAAAGCCCAGCACACACAACAGGCTATTTGTCAGACTGAACTAGTTAGACTGGTTCTTTCAAAAGGAGCTGTCAACCTGGAGTGAATGCAAGCCAACAGTTTAGCATTTCATACAATTATGGAATTTATGGGAAGAATTGGAGGCAGCCCAAAAGCCCACTGTATCATGTGCGCACTTCTCGAGAACATATTTCATGTAAATTACATTTAGCTTTACGGACACATAAATCACCTTTGCTGTTATTAAAGAGGTCATTTATTCTGCTCTTTTCTCACAATATTTAAATTTACCTTTTTAATTACATACTCTTGGGCCTTTTCTTCATATCATGAAGCATGCACTAGTTTGCTTCCTGTCATAACATTATGAAGCTTTGCTTTGGAGGCAACGTGGAATTTCGTAATAGTTATTCAAGGGCATTCGCCGTCCCTCTGTGATTCGAGACGGTTCTCTTTTTATTTTAAAAGTAATTTAATTTGTAATTGTAATTATTATGATGCAGGACCCATGCTTCTGTCTCTCTTACAGCTTCATACAGAGGAGGAAGTGGATACCCCTCAAATGCACGACAAACAGTCCTACGTTTGTCGACAGCAGCGGGTAGCCTTGGAGCTTTGACTACAGCGCTTATGCGAAATGACACAAATATTTCCACGGAGGACAACATTATGACATCATTCGCCCACAGCAGCACACTGGACTGTGCTGATGTGCTGTAGCTGGTGGCCCGGGTGCTGTAGTGAGATACACATTTTGTTTTTGCCCGTACCAGCTGCTGGCGCTCGCACAGGGGCCGGTTGTATAGTCAGTGGCGAGGCCGGCCACGGGCTCAGATCCTTTGAGATTACGGATGGCCTGCTGCCAATGCTGAGAGACGCTGCCAGGACTGCTCAGTGTGTGTGCAAACAGCACAGGAGTTTATGCAGCACCCAAGAAAAGTTTAGTGACGCTTGGAGGAAAGTTTATTATTCATTTCTACCTCTTTCTTACTTAACTTGGTAAAACTTCACTTTCACACGTCTGAGTTATAAGTTCCACACGATTGGCTCTGGAGCTGCTTATCAGAAAGAAGAAAGGTAGCAGATAAAGGCACCGCAGAGTCGTGAGGGATAGCTCCCACTCACCTTCTAGGAGAGCACTTTTTTCCCCATTTCTCATTGGAAAAGGTAACACGACTTGTATTTACCCCTGCGCTGCCACAACAGGATGCACGCCGGCAAATGAGCACGCGATCAAACAAAAAGAGCGTGCTCAGACTTCTTACAGCCCTGCCTGGCTTTTATCAATTCTACTTTACCAAGTCTCCACCAGAGAAACAGCTGGTGTTCTGCTAAACACTTGTATCTGTGAGTCGTTCATCCCCGCCGAGCAACTTCTACACTGACAGAAAAGGAGGGAATGATTTAATATTGGATTCTGCATACGCAGTACATGATGAGCATATTTCCAAAGGAGTTATGGCAGATATAAATCAAAAGTTTGTTTGCAACCCTCATCCGTTATGTTGAAAAAGGAGCCAGGGATGTTCATGCAGGCTGTGGAATATATATATTAAAATGGAGGAATATTTCTAGCCTTGGCACTTATACATTCAAAAGGAAGCGCTGTCCCTTTATATTTAGAGTATCTCAGTACATTTGCAGACAGATCATTACGCTACCTCCGACTGCCATGGAAAAGATGTGTTTGTGGACGTGATGCCTGGAAACACACCTGACCCCCATGTCTGTGCCCCGGGTCTCTATGCCCGTGGGTGTGCAGAGCAATGTGTGTGGTTTTTTTTTTTTATTTTAAGTCATGTGTAATTTGTTTCTAGCATTTTTGTTTGCTGTTAGCATCAGTCATCAAGTACACATGCAAACATGCCAAAACATTTTATTAACCCATTAAAATGAGAACTAATGAGAAAACCATTTTAAAATCTTTCACATGCAACATCATGAAAACTACTATTTTAGGAGGTATTTTGCTGGATTAATATAGTTTTCAGTATACAACATCAATTTGGCTAAAATATAAATCTTACTGATTTAACAGAGGTTACCTTGTTAGACATGGAAATTAACTTTCCTAAACCTTTTTTTTTTTCCATCGATTCTCTTCGTCTTATCCAATTCAGGCTCAGAAGTGGGATGGACCCTATCCCAGCTACATAGGGTAAGAGGCGGGGTGCAACCTGAACAGGTCGTGAGCCTGTAAAATAGAGAGACAGACTACCATTCATACCTATGGGCAATTCAATAAGGAGAGATCACTGGGAAGAATTGGATATGATTTATTGAGATAGAGAAATTAATGTATTTGGCGATTAGACTCCTATGAGCCATCATGGCAGAACAGAATTCCAGCAATGATAGGATTTAGGACACGACACCCCAGAGTCCAGACCCTGGTGGTGGTGAAGATGAAGACTAAGGCTTGAATAGGGCTCTGGCTGGGGTGTCTGAGGTGGAGATGGGGAGTATGTGGGTTGCACGGAAGAGAGTGTGAAAGGCAGACGGAGCGCACAGATTTAAACCATGCAAAGCAGAGACTGATTCGCTCAACGAAGGCTTGCGAGAGGATGATTGGACTAGAGTAATGACGTCTGTATTGAGATTGACAGCGTGGGAAAGTGGTAGTCAAAACACTGTGAAACAAGTGAGAGCCCAAAATTAGAGAATGCATTTGAAGCACTATTTTACACATGTGGTTAGCAAGCTTGAAACATGTAAGCAGCATTTTTACAGAGATACTTGAATGAGGGCAACTTTTAGCCAATCAGTGATCCAGATTTGCACTTCAAAACTCTGAGGTTTTCACTGTCTAAACTTCAAAACATCAGCATATCAACTGACACTTTATACAGGTATGTTTCCTTTCTCACAACAAAGAAGAAGAAAAAGTGTAGTTTGCCAGTGTCAGTTGAATCTGACCGACTCCATGTTGGATTTTATGGAGCTTTGAGCTTCATTATACTGCTATTGATGCATTAATAATGCACAGAAAGTACCTACATGTTGTAAGCATCCACTCTGTCACTTAAGCTTTTAAAATCTTCATGTTTTCTCTTGGAAGCAGAAAACATTTTTCTTCAAACTCACATGTTTCATGAGCATTTTCACTTGAGTTTCGCTTCTTACAGACACGTAGCCTCACCCCTGCTTCCTGACCCCAACATGTCAGTTATCATCTCTCACAGCACCCCAGAGACACGGTTGAACCTATCTACTGGCCACTGTGGTGTGCTGCTGCTCTCTAACAATGCAAACTGTATAACTATAAACTGGCCATCCAGTTGCTGTTTTCCAGGCTCTCTCTTTTCATTAATAATGAATAGAAGTCATTTCTTGTTGTGCTTTCTCTGGCAGCATTGCAGGGTTGAAAAATATTCCCCCCCTCCTAATCCTGCACTCTGACTTTAAATCACACACTAGAGTTGTGATCAGCTGCAAGGGAAGCTGATTTTTGGCTCATCTCAGAGCAAACAGAGAAGTGCAAAAAGGGGTTGGGTAAGGTAATCTAAACCATGAGACAGAACAGGTGGATGTCAAAAGCACATTTATCCTTTGTAACCCAAAGTCCTTCTGGAGCTCATGAAAAAGTCAGCATGTCTGGGAGGAGATTTTAAAATTTTTATACTTTATTTAAAGATTTATTCTGGAAAAAGCATTCTAGAGCATGGCGAGCGGGGAAGGGGATGAATCAAAGGTACTTCCCTACCCGCTGTCGAGCCTGGATGGAGAACACGACCTGTAAGTGGGATACACAACAAACGTTGTCACCGAGAGTGATCTTTGAATGTCGGCACTTCTGTCCCACTCCGGATGTTCCTTTAAGGTATTTTCTCAACACTGAATTTGTTAGGCGTGTTGCAGTGCAGTGATGTGGGCAGGGCTATATTTGGTAAGGGCTGATGTCAGCTAGGATACTGTGAAGATTTTTTTTTTCGCCATTTTTTCCTCAGCTTTTCTCCACTTTTTGCTTTGCTCTTTGTTTCCACATATCACACTCCAGCACATGGTTGTTATGTGAAATCTTTTGTTTATATACTGCAGGATCGCCTCCAACTTTCGCAGCACCTTGTATTAACAGGAGCGGTCTGCAGGCACATTTCCTGTTTTCTGTTTGTTTCACACATGGCTTGTTTTTATATTTTCTTTTCAATATCACCCAGTAACGCAGACACATACATAAACACACACACAGAAGAACGGGCACACGTATATACTGCTACGGACATGAATGCAATCGTTAATCTGTTGAAGGGCAGATTGAGCACTGTACACCAAAGTCTGTCTTTTGAGGTACCATTATTTTTGCCACGCTTCATTGTCCTCTGCTCTCACGTGTGTTTCACTGACAACTTGCGCAGAAACACCGGCAACTACAGTATCTTCCAATCTCAACGTGGCAATTCTCCAAAGTCATTTTCAATTATGCTTCAGTGGATTTCGTATTAAAGGAGAGATAGTGCAGCAGTTGCCTCAGGTGAAAACATGGAAAGAAGCGAGCATTTGTGTGTGCGTGCCACATTTTCAGTGTGAATGTGTGTGTGTGAGAGAGTGTGTGTGTGTGTAAGTTTGAACAAGAGTGTAGCTCGGGGTGAGTGTATATTCCATAGATAAACTCCTTGACAACTTGTACATTATGACTCTCCTAGCTGAGATATGCTTTGCTGATGGAAGCAGTGATTAAAAACTGCTGGATGCTTGCTGCCTCTGCACAAGACATGCTGCAACACAGTCTTCATACTTTATTCTCTTTTAGAGCTCATGTAATATCACCGTTTTTATTCACCTGGCACGTAGCAAAAATAAGAATGACTTTATTTCTTCTTCCGTGTCTTGACTTCAAACAGTGTTTGTTGATGGAATCCAGTGGAAAGTTTTACGTTGATTTCATTTATTATACAGTTCAAACTTTATCCCCTACAGTGTTGTGTTATTTGCAGGTAAACACCATCCTGTGCTTAAAGCACAACTTTTTTTCCATCGGTAAATGTGGGCTCAGATCTATATTTCAAGTTGTAACTGGGTTTCTCTATATAATCCATTACGTGATGCAGCTTTTTTTTCTACTTGGAAATATAATACTTCATCTCCTCACCCTACACTGAAATAATGTAAAATGAAAAAACATTAAGCATGATTGGATTAAGTGATCAGAGTACACAGTCTACTTAAGCCCTCTATATTTGGACTCTGACTTTCTGTTTGGGGCCAAACCTAGTGGCAATTTGTAAAAACTAACTTTAGTATATGAGCTGAAAGAGCACCAAAATTTGTAGGCATTGTCTAATTCTTATACAAGCAAAACTTATGACAGTCAGAATCCGAATCATTTGAAAAAAATATATATATGACATGCTATGATGTCAAAACATTTAAAATGCATCTATGTAAAGAGTTGCTGATGTGGATACAATTTTATGTAATCGATTACATAATTTCAGGGCAGCACGGTGGTGCAGTGGAACGGTGGTTAGCACTGTTGCCTCAAAGCAAGAAGGTCTTAATCCAGGGTTTACCCTGCCTCCCGCCTTTTGACAGCTGGGAGGCTTCATCTCAACCCTTATAAAGAGGACTGGATGAATGGTATATGTAATTTCATACATATGTGACACCATGATTACATTCAGTATCAAATTATATTACAGATTGTCTTGATGCAAGCTCAATCACCCCAAAAGTTGATTCTGTTCATCTGGACGTTTTCAGTGGGAGAAACGTTTCGTCACTCATCCAGGTGACTTCTTCAGTCTCAGCTGACTGCAGGTTTCCAACCTTATAAACAGTACATTTGCACAATAACTAAAACCAGCCCACTGAATGAACAATAGGCTGTGTGAACTAACTTCTCCCA
>VUQG01022996.1:0-16378 GCA_015106755.1 Etia nguti | reverse complement strand
CCCCACAAGTGTAGTGGCATGCCAATTTTTGGTCCTCACAAAGACATTTGAACAAGTACACATGCACACACACACACACACACACAGAGTGGCGTTTTCAATGCTTTCACTAGCCGCTCACCCTAAACCTAACCCTCAAAAATAAATGCCTAACCTAAAAGTAACCCTGACACTAAAAGCACAAAAATGACTTCAAACGTGTGGGGATGTGGATTTTGTCCCCATAGAGGCTGTTGGTCCCCACAAGTATAGTAAAATTCCAATGTTTAGTCCCCACAACGGTATGTAAACATATTAAACACACACTCACACTGACACACACACACACAGATTTGCCCTCACACACCCAGCAGTGGCTGTTGCCTTACTGACTTAGTATCTCCCTGACTTCACATCAATTGCGCTTGAGTTGGGACCTCTTGTTGTTTCTAACTCTTCATCAGCCTCTGCCGCTCTTTCTCCTCATTGTTTTTTTTCTAAATAATCAGCTATAGACTGCTTCATCTCTGGAACACGCTAACAGCTAAATGGATTGTTTCACGCGTCAGTGCATCAGTGCGCACGCATTGATAATGGAAGTGCCGGCAGAGTGAGTGAAGAGAGAAAATGAGCCAGAGAAAAAGAAAAATTACTACTTTCAACCACAATGAGCAGTAGGCTCCTGTACTGGAGGAGCACCAAAACAGGCACACACACAAATAAAACCTCGTAAAATTATACCTTGCACACACACGCACGCACGCACACACACGTTAACTAATTTTAAAGGAAGAGAAAAGAAGGATATATACTCCTGAGCCTGTTCCGTCACATAGATCATTATTAGGCTCTAAATACATCAGTTATACTACACTACCTTACAGTTTGCTAAAATCTGCTAACCATCAGCCACCATAAACCAGTGGTTGTAGCAGACGAAGTAAAGCTGCAGCAGTAAAAGCCTCGCAGACGCGGAATCAGCAGAGGTCAGCGTTTTATTTTCTGTAAATGATGGCGTACATTTAAAATGAAATTTTAAATAGTGACACATGATCCTACTTGATACGTTCCACTAAATAAAAAAACTGTTAAAGACTAGGATGGACACGGTCAGCGCACACAGCAATCTGGGCATGTCTCAATAAAAGAGCCTGAGTAACTTCCGCCGGCTGCTCTGAGAGCGACGACACAAAGCAGGGAAGCTGGTTTGGGGCAGACACTTTTTTATTTTTCACCATCTAAATCCATCTCAGTGCTCAGTCCTCTCAGTGCAGCCTTGTAAGAGCTTATTCCACCGCGGGCTGCAGCACTGGGACATTACTAACCAGTGAGCAGATGAGGCACAGCTCCTAATGCTGACAGAGTGGACCCCTGACGGAGTACCGAGATGGAGCAAAGGGAGTAATTTGGGTCAAAGGGCCAGGAGGGAGACCAAGATGCAGAAACATGCGTATATATATACTTTTATACCTTTTGTGTCTTCCTTTGGCTCTTCAGCCTTATGTATGTCAGTTGTGAATATTCCACTGAAGGAAAAGTCCACTCTTAAATAACCCTGCTAAGTCTGAATAATGAAACCATCTGAGATTTTCCATTAATATTAATTTAGCTCAGTAAGGTCTTCTAAAATAGGAGTAAAATCCTATTAAACTTGAGCGCAAAACTAAAGGAGACGTCTGGGAAATAAGGCAGAGCTGACAGCAGTGGTAGAACATGTTATTTTAATGCTTTTGGACAGTTCAATTGCCATCTCTTTTTCAAGCCACCTTATCTCCCCAAGCTACATCATACATACAACCTAACAGTGTAATGTGTTTTGTCAGGTAGAGACTAAACCCATAGCAGCTGCATTTACTGTAAAAATCAAGCGAGGAACAGCTCTGTTAGCTTTATAAAGGTATTTGATTAGACCCATAAAAAAGAAAAAAAAACTTTGATAAGCAATTAAAAGTTTAGCACCTCGTGAAAAAAAAAAATCTCATAGAATCACTTGTGTTTCTATTAATTTTTAAAGTTTTTCTGCCTAAATGTAAAGCTAAATGCAGTAATGCTGCATTAAAATGTTTCGAAATCAACTACACGTAGACCCATGCTCTATCTGCGTTTAACTTGACTTCCTTGCATCATCCAGAATGTTTCAATAGTTAGTTCATTCATATGTTATGGTGATGTTCAAGACTTTAAATTTATTTTGCATGTAACTGAGTGAAATTTTGCAAACTCCCTGCACAGACTTTCTGTAGGTTTAAGGTCTGAAGACTAGCTGGACCACCCTGTGACCTTATTGTTCTTCTTCTTTAGCCACTCCTTTGTTGCCTTGGTGGTATGTTTTGGGTCTCCGTCATCCTGAAAGACCCATCCAGGACCCATCTTCAGTGTTCTGGTTGAGGGAAGTAAATTCTAGTCTAAGATTGTAGGATACATGAAAACATGCCCTGTGCCCAGCGACATGCAGCTTTAACATTTTTTATGATCCTTTTTTTTTTTTTTTAATGTAATGTGTCTCATTCTGGATTTTTGGTTGATTTTATGTCTCTCTTTATTAAAATTAAACTATCCCAAAAAATGGAGACTGCTCATTTGTAAGTGAGCAAAGTTACAAATTCAGAAGAGGATCAAATAAATATTTCCCCCACAGTAAGTAGAGGTTGGACTTCAGCTTGCAACTACTGATGCAGGTGAAATAACAATAATATAACACAGTATTCATGGCTGAGGATTACTGTAATTCACACTAGTTTGAATTGTGATGATATAGAAAACTCCAGTAAAGAAAAACTGTGACAAGGACAGTATGAAAGATGAGCATAAACTCTGAATAGCAAAAATGTTCCTTGTTTTGATTGTAAGAGCAGATGGTTACTTACTTGAAAGCTCACTTGTAAGCATCATGCAAGGTGAATTTGCATAATGCCTGATGGAAGGAAGAAGCAGAGTGTCTTCAAACTGTGATCACTTACAGTTTCTGTGACGCTGTCCGTGGTGCTGAAATTTGCGCCGCTATAAGTGTGCAGCACGTGCTGCTGGTAAAAAGCCTCCCAGACGGCCATACTGGCTGCTGGTTAGTGACAACTGAAGTACGCTGTTTCTTAATTTCATTACAGAGCAAATTGAAGACAGAGCCAAAAACTGCACGTGATCTCGCAAAAACACAACACTGCAGAAGAGAGTTGACAGTGATATAAGACAGAAAGTGTTCCAAGACTGAAAACTGCATAACGCAATAACAAATACAAGCTGTAAGTTTGATACATCACCACATTCTGATGACATGATATTAAATGTGCCGCTGTGTGCCTAATGTTACCTTACACAGCGTGGTTACACCTCTGTCTCCGGTGCTTCTTATTTTTTTAACTTCAGCTTTCAAAGAATCCAAACTGTGAATCTGTGAATATATAAATATGACAATTTTGTGGTATGTTACAGTTAGCACGTGATTCAGCCTGCATGCTATATGTCACGCCACACTGTACATCTGTGTACGTCAGCATCTGTGCGCATACGCATGAGCGCCTTTGTGCAGGTGTTTGAGCCGCGCTGAGAACGGAACTGAATTTTCACCTCCAACGATCAGCGTCTTCCTGACTTGAGCAGCGTCTCCTGCTAACCCGTGATGAATTGGGTTGCACTGATTCATTGACTTTCTCCTGCGTGAGGATATCAACAGACTTGTTCCTCCAGAGGAGGAGGAGGCCTTACCTCTGGATAACCTCCTGCTCTCTGTATCTATTCCTTCCTTTTTAAAATCTCCTTTTCCTCTCTACTCTTACCATTCAGTGTTGTGGGAGGCACTGTTAGCAGTGGGATCTGGCATAGGAAGCTGTGTGTGTGTGTGTGTGTGTGTGTGTGTGTGTGTGTGTGTGTGTGTGTGTGTGTTTGTATCTGTTTGTGTGAGTGTGTGTGTGTAGGAGGGGTAATTTGCATTCACTGCCACAGGCCACCTCGGCTTCAGAAGCCCTGAAGAGATGGCCCTTTGAGCTGCATTGAAAGAGACGACGGGTACGTGTGTGTGTGTGAATGTGTGCGAGTGTGTGTGTGTGAATGTGTGCGAGTGTGTGTGTGTGAGTGTGTAAGCAAAAAGGAGAGAGAGAGAAAGGCGGATTGGAGGCAGCAACATACCTCTTAGTGCACAGTGAGCAGTGTGACTAAATGTGTATACGCACCAACAAGTCTGTGGCTGTGTGTGTGTGTGTGTGTGTGTCTGTTTGCATACATGTGCATCTTCAGTAGCTTAGCCTTAAGGCAAACGGCAGCCATTATTAATCCTCAGACAGCTGAATTCTGCTTTTTGCTGTACGCCTCACAGGTTGCTGGGCTCTTTGATCTTCCTATATCTTCTTTTCTCAAGGTTACTTTATTAACACCTGCAGCGCACTTTCAGTCTGACAACACGATCTGTTTCTAATTTCCACGGACACTTAAAACAGAGGTAGATCAGATCTGTGCTCAGCCTGAATAAGCATTTATCATGATTCGCTTCCATTACAAGTAAAAACACAGTAAACATCAAGCACAAAGGGATCAAATCGACTAACTATAACACGAAAGTTTGGGATCAGTTTCACTCGTTTCTGTGCTGCCATTTAATAAAATCCTTCGGCAGGACACTACTCCTTTTCTATACTCTAAGCTTATCTCTGTTTCACAGCGTTGCTGAGTAATTTCCCAACACGGTTGGTCTCATCAACATCACGGTAACAGGGCAGCTGACCGTGCTGCCCCGAAATGCCTGACTCAGCAGCTCAAAATGTGAACGATATCAATAAACCGGAGGATTAATTATAAAAGGCAAATATACAGCGAAGTGTGCGGCGATTTATGACTATTCTCTCCCGCTATACGTTACACAAAATCTGAGCTGTGTTGAGGCTGTGCCAGAAAAGCACAGCTCCGCAGTCCTAGAGGTAAAAAGTGGCTTACACACGGCGTTACCCCAGAGCTACGAAGCTGTCGATATGTTCGCGTGCACGCTCCATTACAGTAGAAATTAATGAGCGTCTACTGTCACAAGACGGTTTTTTCATCAACCAATATCTGACATTTTAGTAGCCAGACGCTTATCTTGACACAAAATGAAAACAGGATGAAGCGAGTTTACAGTGCGTCGGAGAAGCACTTCATAAAAAGACTTTAAATTTATACACTTCTTCTCTGCAAGTATTTTTGTTCCTGCTTTGTGACATTTAAACAAGCTAAGAAAAGTAATCAGCTGCTCCTCCAGCGAGTCTCCCTTACTGCGGATGAATTCTAACCCCGCTGTGTTCGGCCGCAGCAGGAGAGGGCAATCGTTGTTTTCCTCTGTAGCCTCACTGAGATCAGCGCAGTTCTCCTCCGGCTGCAAGTTGTGGTTTACAGAGGAACGCGGGCTATTGACATCAGCTGCTGAGTACATCTCCGGCAACAGCAACCCGACCGGCGACTATAAGGTGGGAGAGGCCCACAGCTACCCTGCTAGCAGTGACTGCACAAAATAATAACACTGGGATTGTCCACAAGCAAACGGATCATGGGGTGGTGGGGTTTTCCTAGACAGATAATATACTAGGAAGTTAGGAAGTGAGGAACTAGGAAGCTATTAATAAAGTGGCCTGGTAAAATAATATTTAAATAAAAAGGAGCTACCATTACATATGGCTTTAAAACAAGCAGCTTTAAAACAATGCATTACCAAAGTGAGGTTACATTTTCTTTTAAAAAAGAAATAAATAACAATAATAAAAGGTTTTACCTTTTATTATTGTTATCTTTTGAACAGGTGGATATTTTCCACTTTGAAGAAGTGCCACTGGCAGGAAGAGCTGATCGAGTATTTTGGGGTTTTAAACCTGCAAAAGGAACACGTGTGGGAGCGAGCGTGTTATCACAGGGAATGTCTAATTGATAAGACACGGAATATTAGACTTCATCAAATCACATTAAATGCACTCCATCAATCCCCGAGTTAATTCAGATGATATCCCAGATTGTGCTGGAGCGCCGCTGCTACAGAAGCCGAGCCAAAAGAACATGGATAGTCAAAGCCTGAGAGCTTAATATTTAAGTACTGTTGTAAAGTCAATTCACTCTCCTGCGGCTAAAAAGATCATTTAAATGGACTGTCTACTGCTAAATCCTATTTCTGCCTTCATTGCTCATCCAAAGCATATGGTGATGACTGGGAAGCTGTGAGAAATGCAAGGAGGATGTGGGGGGCCGAAGATGGAGAGAGAGCGAGGAAGGAGGGAAGACAGCAGGGAGGTAAAATGGTGGGAATGTGAAGTGAAAAGAGGAATGATGTAGTAATGCTGGGTGAGGAGAGGAGAGGAGAGGAGAGGAGGGCAACCATAATGACAGAAAAACAGCAAGATGGAGGAAGGACAGGAGAGTCGATCAAATCAATGACCCACACGAATGCAACAAAACATTTAAAAACACACAGCAGGTTGTTGGGATCATGTGATGTGCATGCACGTGCATACACAGCACAAACATCCATGCACACATTCCCTCCTCAAATTCCCTTTCATTCTCTCTGTCTTACAACCTATAAATAGCAGGAACTGAGCTGCTGCTAATTCCTTCATTCAGAGCCTAGCAGAAAGGAAAAATGCGTGCAGCCTTTGATGCACACTCTGACAGGAAGACACAGGAACTAGTGGACGGTTGCCAAGACAATCCCTCCATCCCCTCCGTCCCCTCCATTCCTCCCTTCACATGTCTTCAATCTAAAGTCTGTACTCCTTGAATCGCCCTCCTTCCCTGTTTCTCACCCTCTCTTCATTTCGGCGTCCCTCGCTAACTACACCATTGCTTCTCAGCTTCCTCAAGAGGCTTACCGAAATGGAGGGTGGTGTGTTTGTTGAAAATCATGAAACACAAGGGAGTTTCTTTGCTTTAACCATCCACCAAAATTCCAGGACTGAAAAAAACAGAAGCCAAACTGCAGGTCTTTAGCTGGCTACTCTGAAAACTGCTGCGCTGAAAACCAGTCAATCTCAAAGATTTTCAAAGATGTACAAAAATTATACAGCAGAAATAAACAAAAAACAAACACACATAGTGAATTGACACTTCAGTTTCTCCAGTAAGTAAAGTAAATGGGTTTAGCTTGTTTTTGTTTTTTATGTTAATTAAAAATAACAGTGACTTGGAATGGCTACACCTTCCAAACAAAGCGAGCTAGCTAGCACTAATTAGCTGATAACGCCTTTATTCAAAACACCGAGATAGCCATGGCCAAAATACAAAACTTTAGACTTCAAAACATGTGCCCACAAACCAGTGGGTGAGGCCACTGTGGCTACGGCCATCGTTTACACACAGTTGAAACTGGAATCATTAGCTTATCTTGCTAATTAGTATACCAGCTACACCAGCAATAGAGAAAGCCTAAAGTGATCAAGGCCAAGAGTTTCTTTAACTAAATATAAAAGCAGTTATAGGTGGTGCTAGCAGTACATTAACAACTATATTAAATTGTCATCTTTATGACTATGACGCCCAGTGGGGCATACTTCCCTTATCTGTATTGAGGTTTTTAATAACATTAGCAGCTCTCAACTGCTTTGCACTAAATTTAACAAAAGCAAGTGGACAGTGCAATAAAACCGAGTCAAATATGAATAACTGTATGCTAACTTGTGACAACTATAACAACAGAAGCGCTCAACATTTTGTTTTGTTTTGTTTTTGATCTAAAGAGCAAACTAAGTGAATATTAGCTTAAAGGGCTAGCTGCAGCTAATAAAGGGTTCTTAAAGACTTCTTCTTCTATATTTAACAGTATTTCTCCAATTGTTTTTTTTATTAACTTCAGAACCATTTTAGTTATTGATCAATATTATGACCTGGTAGGTAAACACATTACAGTAATGAAATGCCTACATTTAATGAACCGCTGGTGACACCGTCTTTGCTTTTGCTAATAGTTTGCTCAGTGTGGCCATAGCATGCCAACAACAGCTTAGTATTTTTAACTGTTTTAGTATTTTAAATCAACTTTGTGATATACCACCTTGTAATATAATATGCTGTCAAACTGTTGTTGTTTTTTAACACCAGAAAATCGACAAGTGGTGGGCAGAAATTTGGTAAATGTGCACTACACATTCAAATAAATTCATGTCTGCTGGGCTGCCAACCACATCAACTTACTGAAGTAAAATTTTAGACTTTGATTTCAAACTTTTTCAAACCACAACCAATTATGAGACTGGACTGCATCCCACACACAAGGTGCAGTTTTACAGATAATATACTGCCCAACTGCAGCCCACACGATTTGAAAGTAACAATCCATCACATAAAACCCAATGAAAAGATGATACTTTTTTGACAGACCCTCTCTGTTTCCGGCAGATGCTCCTTTCTTTTCTCATGCTTTTCCCACCAACTCTATACTTTTTCTGTGCAGATTTGTCTTGTAAGATATGTTAGCCCAAGTAGTTCTGGACACATTTCTAATAACCTTTCCTCTCTTTCAACAGTCCATCAAACCCACAAGCTACACCAGCTTAGCAGTCAGCAATTTAAAAATCCGCTCTTCTTCCTCTCAGCTCATGTCACATAAAGTACTCGACAGTGTAGCAAAGAGTGATGTTACCGTTTTCAGATTTTTGCAAATATCAAAAATGAGACAACGCTTAGTCCTCCCCGGAGATCGTTTGTGGTTTCTTTGCTGACAAGTTGATGCTTTTTGTCATGTAAATGTCAATTATTTCATAAGCTCCCACATTAAAATCAAAATTAAAAACCTAGGCGTATAACCAGAGGTACTACATCAAAGGAATCTAAAGTTCATCTTTTAGTATAGAAAATGTTTTTGCCGCTCATCTAAGACTTTTTATCACTTCCTAAGGGGAAATGTAATCTGATTATTCTGGCTTAACGTCAAGTCAGATACATGTCACACATTACTGTTTACTCCTGCCAATCTCTTTAAGCCCTGCTTCTGTACTTTAACTCAACAGTTAGAAATATACACGATCCTGACTTATATGCCTACTTTTTAGCATCTGCATTAGCTGCTTGCAAACACAGCTTAATGCTTTAAGTAAACAGTACTGGCAACAGCATTATCACACTACGACCACGCAACCCATATCCACATCCTGACTGTCAATACAGGCAGGCAACACAGCACACACACAATAGTGACTTCACAAAGGGTTATCTTTAGGTTTTGAGAGATGTCCTGAATTCTATATAAGACTTTTTAATGCAATTGTGAGACCGGATTAGGAACTTGAGGAACTAGTCTTCAGATTTTTCAACAACCAGCCGTGTGGTCCTGTGTGTTTTATGATCCTAGATGGATGATGGGAACAGTTGAAAGGCAGCGACTGACCCAGGCTGATTCGATTCTCTCTTTTGCCCTCGCCACCGAAGTATAAGATACAGCCTCTGACCGAGCAGACCATTCGTTGTCTGCACCACCGTGCCTCAGGACAGAGAACAGAGCGGAGGGGAGCAGACTGAGCAAAGGAGCGGGAGAACGGGAAGGTGAAACATGAGAGGAGGCAAAAAAGAAAAAAAGCAAAGATGTCAGATTTGGTTTGTAAGGGCTGGACCACAGGCTGGATGAGGCCTTCTGTTCTAACCTCCATCTTTGACAATACAACAACCACCTCAAGATGCCTGGCTTAAAATCTAACTCTGCTCTCATTGTGTCCTTGTCTTTTTATTTAATCCTCTGGTTTGTCTTTCGGTTCTGGCAAGCGCGCCCTCACATCAAAGAAAACTTTTGTCGAGTGTGTGCGTGAGCGAGAAAGAGAGAAAGACAGTGGATATTTCATCTGCAGGGAGCTACAGGCGCCCATACTGTAAGTAACAGCAATTGTTCATTCTAGGGGAAGTGTATTCTGCCTGCAGAAAGATGGTGATCTATTTCCCCTCCCATCATCTCCTTTTTTCTCCCATTTCTGTTCTTCAGAGGGTATCAACCAGGGTAAGGAGGGGAAAGAGGTGACATAAAGAAAGAGATGGAGCAGAATAATCAAGGTTTTTCTGGCATCAGAAGCAATATCTATCCTACGTCTACTGCTGCACACTGGCACTTCTTTCACTTTTTCCCATTATTTATCTGTTTGTTTTTATCTCTTATTTATGCACCTCTAGCCCTTTGACGATGCTGCAGAGGGGCGCTCGGCCACCGTGTGCATTATTGTATTAGTATTGAACCCTTCTTGATGAATCTCCTCAGAAAATTGAAATACTGCAGAATGGGGAGATGTGGGAGCTTGAGCTTGATGCATGGAGATAGATGAAGCATCGGATGTAATAATTTATAAGGCCCCCAGCATGCACCGTGCAACTCTGCCAAAAAGGCACAGCTCTGACAACGCTGAGGTTAGCGGTTCAAATCCCAGAGGGTTCTCTGGCAAAACTGATGTATACCCACTTGGAAGGGACTAATTGAACAGCTTAAAAGGCACTTTTGCAACAGCTTATCGGGATTTAACCCCAGCCTGCCACCAGGAACGTTCTTGTGGGAGCAGTGGAGTTTGTCTCATTTGGTTCAAGACTCATGCTTATCCACACAGTTATTTATCACTGATATTAATACATGAATGCAGGATGTCAGAATTTCATAAGCAATTCATGCAAGACTTTACCTGTTTCCACAGTGCTGCCTTTCAGCGCTCACATTCACATGTCGCCGCAGAAGTCTAAACGGCCTTGATTGCAGTTTTTGTGAAACTGACCGAGCTTGTGAGGAGCGCTAATTCATACTCCAGACTGGCTGAATAAAGGTGAGCTGAAATAAACACCTCTAAGCTGGTGAGGAACTGTCACATAGATGGGGGTAATATGTAATAGTGTGTCCTACGTGTGAGGTGGTGCATTCGTTATTTCAGTGCAAAAACTGTGCTAGAAAAAATACCCTAAGGGTGTCAAACATAAATCCCACGGGCCAGGATTGGCCCGACAACAACCCATTAGTCGTGAAGAAGGCATACATTTTGCACTTCTCAGTTTTACAACTGCTTCCTTCTGATGAACACCTCCCCCATGGCCATTCATATTTACTCATAATTTCACAACAACATAATTAAGTAAAAGACAACTGAGTGGCGTGTGTGTGACCAATGATGTAAAAAAAGTTTGGCATCACTGTCCTAGATCATAAACCTCCACCAGAAGCTCATCTAGGGTTAGGGTGGTTACCCAACTTTCAGAAACTAGAAGAAAAAGTTTCATATATTCATATTAACTAACACAAGCCCTACCCCTAACCTTAGATCGGATGCCACTGATGTGGACACTGAAAAAAAGAACATGTTGGATTTACTTAATTCAATAGTTGACACTGGTTGCTCACAGATGTTTTGCATTGGCAGCAACGTAAACAACTGAGTTAACTCAACATTCATATATTCACATTCAATAAACTTGTGCATTTTGTGTTGATAAGGTGATTGAAACATGTTTAGATGAAGTAAGTTGAGCTCGTGGAATATTTTAATCCTTCACAGTTTTCTCACTTTATTCCAGGACTATTCAATAACTTTTACCCCAATACGACTTGGTCACTTAAATACTACATGTTATCTTCATATTACATAATGTTCAACAAAGTCTAGTTAACATAAAATTTTCATGGGTTTGCAACAACTTCCACTCCATCCATCCTTTTATCTTTACCAGGGTTGCACGGGGGCTGGGGCCTATCCCAGATGTGATACGATAGGCGACTGGGTACACCCTGGACAGGTCTCCAGGGCTAACAGGCAGAGACAAACCATTTACACTTGACTTGCATGACTTTTAACTGTGGGAGGAAACCAAAGTACCCAGAGAGAACCCACTGCCAACTAGTCGGATTATGGATTTTAACCCAGGTCCTTCCTCCTGTGAGGCGCCAGTGCTAACCACTGCGCCATCAAGGTGTCAATCCGGACTTAACAAAAGTAGGAAAGCTATGATTACAAGGCTTGATGCAGAATTTTCTTTATGTTTTCTCCTTGACAGGTTAAACCACAATAAATAGCAACAGCATACATGTGGTGTGTGTGTATGGTTGTCTGCCTCTTATAACTCCAGTGATTTTCCTGCAGTTTGAAATCTCGTGGGATCTTGTGAATTTCCTGAGCCAAGGCAACTAACCACTCTTACTAGATTGTATCATGTCGTCTCAACAAGAACAAATGAAGTTGTTGAATTTCATACAGATCCTACATGATTTAATGACGTTCACATTAGAAACATGAAAATATTTTGTTTAAATTACAACCACCCAATTTCCTTTTCTGAGTGGAGATGCTAAAATGTTTTAAGATGCCTGGTACTGAGCAGCTATATGCTACTGAAACAGTCACATCTGTGGCTGAAACAAGCTGCAGCTCAGGGTAAAATACACATTTTTCTTCAAAAAGATCAAAGTGCTAAAAAGCTGAAACGGAAATAAATTCAGCAAGTGACTCCAGCTTCGGTTGTCTGTTCAGGCTTGAGTAGGTGTTGTGGGTATAATGATGGGACAAACTTTCTTTAAAAAACTTCCTGCTGCTGACTTCAAAGCGATGGTTTCTTTATTCCCTGTGCCTAACTGCACAAAGCATAGCCATAATGGATTGTGTATGCCGGTAAACATTTATAACGAGTTTCCATTTGTGGGCTGCAGAGTCCAGCTACTCCAACTTATTCACCATGAAAGCTTGCTCTGTGTTAACGGCAGACGACTGCTGAGAGAAGCATGTGATCTGTCTGTGAGCCTGAGGCAGCATCGGCTGCCGGTCCTCCCCTCGCCTCATCCATCGATCCAGCGTGACTCTGCAGGAGTGAGATGAAAACCTCTCGCTATGATTTATGGGATTTCATCTCCAGGGGTACCAGTGGAGCTCCTGCCTCCCTGCATTTGGTGAGGAAACTACCTGCCAGATGCATAAACCAGGACTGAGTCCATACTACCATCACTGGACTACTTCTACACTGTAAAAGCCTTTATTATAACCTAGTGGTCATTTTATTCCTTACGAGGTACTAATAAATGGAAACCACAGCAATTCTTAATTCTTACAGTCCAAGGTATGAATGTTGGATGGCTCTTTGTTTAAAAAACACTTAAAGCAGATGAGAATGTTTTGAATTCTTCTTTAAAGGTACTTTGCAGGTAGCTTGTTCCAAACAACTTGGAAAACTCATCCCGTTTTTAAGGATTCTGCTCTCTTCTGGTTCTTCATTTAATTTCTCTAACTGACTCGATGGCGTTTTTGTTTTTCTTGTTGCTAAAAAGAATTACTTCCACTAAGGAGGTTATTATTTTGTAGTATCTGCATGCATGCCATCATTCTGCCTGTAAACATGATAACTTGAAGGAATTCTGATAAAACTTGGTAGGGGTGCAGAGTGCTGTCATGTTAATCATCCATTAAAATCTGGCTTCCAGTTCAAGGTCTTCAAGGTCAACTTTACGATTTATTGGAGAACAATTGACAGAAAGCCGTATAACTTTGAAACTAGGACTCTTACAAGTGCGGTGTGTATTGTCAACATATAGAAACTGCTGTAAAAAGATTTAGGATATCATGTTACATTTGACCTCTGACCTCTCCTTCAAGGTCAACAGGTTAGTCTAAAGGTCAAGATGATAATAATGCTATATAGACCTGTTTGAAATGAAGATTCTTACTGCTGTTGTTTGTACTGTCAACGTACAGGTATACAGGAAGTGACATATGGGCATTCTAAATGACATGTTACATTTGACCTCTGACCTCAATTTTACATTTCACATCTGCCTGTCTTTTTTTATTCTTTCTTTCAATTTGTCTCATTTCTTGATTTTGTTCTTTTCTAAAAGAATGACACATTCAGAAGCATGTTTATTCAGGAGAGCCATGGGATGAATGAAAGAAATGACAACACATGGCTAGCTTTGCAACTTACTAAGCACTTAAATATTAATTAAAGAGCCATGAGTAAGCGCCAAATGTGAGCATATTTGTTTATCTGTGAACAAACACACATTCATGTCAGTGTCCCACTTTCTCCTATTTGCACCGACGGCAGCATTAAGACGTAATTCTGCCAGCTTAATCCACTTAAAAAACAGAGGTTTTTTTTAAGGATTCTGTCTTAAGGGTCTCCTGCGAAAGGATACAAGTACAAAACTCTCAGAGGACCGAGAATTCATGTTTTAAAAGTGAGAAGAAAGACAGTGCTATCTGTGGTGTGGCAAGAGAAACGAAAGAGAATCTATCTGCATGCGCATACCCCAAAAATCTCTAGCCTTAGTCTTCTCTCCTTGTTTTTTATCCTCCTTTCCTCGTTTCCTTCCATCTCCTCCTCTGCTCTTTCTTTAGCTGCATGTGTAAAAAATGATTTGAAAACCAAAGTGGGAGAAAAGGCAGAGGAGCAAAGACAACGTCAACCCCGGGGCTGCTAGAGATTGCTGAGGCTAGCAATGTCATGCCTGACTCGACCACAGTAAATATAACAGCAATGATGATGGAGGATGGGCGGGGGAGGGGGTGAAGCAAGCTCATGTGGACCTGCAGCTCTTTTTTTCCACACTTGGAATAAATTATGACACATGCAGCGGGTGGGCATTTGCTGGGATAATGTCTTTCTAACCTGGACGCACCTTACAAACAGTGACCGTGTGGTACACCGACGACGCCGGGCGCTCTGCTGATTTTTCACATTGATGAATGAAGGTCACTGTGGGGAGGTGCTCAGCACCTGTGTGACATTTGCAGAAGGCGCGCTGCACAGGAGAATGTGAGCGAGTGTTTATATGTTTCAGAGTTATGACATTTCCATTTCCACATCGCAAATCTCAGGGAAAAAAAGCCAAAAGGGAAACCTGATGTATAATGCTCTAAATTTGCCCGCGGAGCTGTAAGTGGCAATGATGGGGTGTCGAGGGCTGAGGCCGCGGTGCTGGAGTGGAGAGGCGGAAGGAATGGTTTTGATCTGCGAGGTGGGTAAAAAAAAAGACATTTTAAAAAGTTCTACTGATGGACGGGCAAAGAGGAAGACTTAAAAGTGTTGGTGAGAAAGACATGTTCACACACAGACACTGTCAAGCTACATCATGGAGTATTCTTTTTTTAGCCTCAGTACAGATCTTTAGTAACACTTCATTCCTCTTTGGAAAACGTCCAGTTGGCTTTCAGGTCTTTTTTTCTTTTCCAAGCAAAACCCAAAATGCTTACAAGTTTTTCTCTATAAAAAGGTGCTGGGAAGCTGTGCAGCTTTTACTCGAGATATAGAAATGAAAAGACAAAAAAGTGAAGAACAATATCCTCGGCAAGGAGAGAAAGGGAGGTGACGAGAGTTTCTACTTTTCATATCACACCTGCCGACGAGATGGAAATCTTTCCCCCTTATTGCTCGTACAACAAATAGTCTCTAGACTGACAAAAACGTCCACAGTTTGAGCTGAGTTGAGAGAAAGAGTTCTTGACTGGAAAAAAAAAAGTGAAGTCAAAAGTCACCTAATCCCTTTTCTCATAAAGCTGCTCCAGTCCTGGCCTTTTTGTTTTATAACACCAAGAATTGGATGTACCATAAAACCAGCAAAGGGGTAGTTGAAATGATTTTTGATTCTCCGTGGAGTTTTATATTGTTTCTTTTATATGTAAGCCCAACCCAGACGCAAGCATAATCCTAAAACTAACAGTCGTCATCTACACTATGTGCAAGGTGGGTATGAAATATTAGCTTTTAAAGTTGTGAAAGACTCTAGAAAGTAACTTTTATACTACCACTCAGACTATCCCTGTAAGTGGTGACTGTTCATTAAGCCCCTCCTGTACACAGATAAATCATCACTTCATCATCATTTGCTTCTTCAAATGTCTTGGGGAGCAGTTAGCGAAGGCAGTCTTTGTTTTGCTCTGCGGTTGCTGTGAGCTCAGTGTAGCAGCTCATGAACCAGTTCTCTACCTACTTGAGGCTCTGGTCAGACTGGCTCTCCAGCTCGCACAAGATCACAAACGAAGGCTGCTGTAGCCGGCTGCAGTCCCAGAACATGAGGCTGAAGCCCACGGGACAACAGATTAATGTAAAATGATATCGAGGATGCAGGGGCTGATTAACAGCAGCTGAACTTTTGAACTATCCGGTCTTTAAGTCTGACGTCATTAGCCGTGTCTGGACCCAAACTCTGCTTCAGGTCCCAAAGTCAAACGAACACTGCATCACTGAGAGTTACTAACTGTGTAAATTCTTTCATCTGTAATAAAATGATCAGCGTTGCTGCTTTACCAGGTGTAACAATTAAGTTTAACATCCAGGCATCCATGAAAACAGAATTTATGAAATTTAACGGAGTTAGAATTTAGCAGCTTGCTAGTTTCCACCTAAACATGATATACCATGTTCTGACTGAGAGATTTCTGAAACAAATTAAGACGTGCAGCTCTGCTGTCACTTCCTACATAAATGTAGACAGAAAACTAAACAGCAGTGACGT
>VUQG01022995.1:3502-35092 GCA_015106755.1 Etia nguti | reverse complement strand
CCAGAATTCATACATAAGGCGCACCGGATTATAAGGCGCACTGTCGATTTTTGAGAAAATTAAAGGATTTTAAGTGTGCTTTATAGTGCGGCAAATATGGTAATCAAAAGTTTACTTACAACCATCATGCGCATGAATGTCATAATGATTTTGGGCTTGAACAGTTCAAAGAAATCATTACTTTTTCCAGGGTGGAATGATTGTACAGCATACATCTTTAATTACTTTAGAGAAATCTAAAATTAAATTGCACAATGATTTTTTTTTTATTAATTAAAGATGTATGCTTTAGCTGTAGCTGTAGGCTGGCAAAAAGAGAAACAACACTGAGGTTCACATTTTGGACATATCCCACTGAACAAACAAGAACCAGACTACCAGAATTAACAGCAGTAAATAATAGACCCTTTATCACCGTACACAGGACCTGTTCATCTCTGTCTCTGACTCATTTCTTAATGAGTTTTGATGGAAGCACTCCTGAGTAAAAAATCTGATTTGTGAGCTAATTATAAGCCGCGGTGACCTGCTGCGTCTGATGCTGTTCGTGCTGACATTTCTTTTCTTAACTGGCAGTGACAGCAGAACACTGTTATGAATCTACGACTGGATATTTTGCGAGTGAATCTTCAGATGTATCGATTAACTACTGAGTTCCTTCCTGTTTTGTGCCTCCTCTGCTAAATAATTGATGGCACTTACAGCTAAGGGCCCTTAGCCAGCGATTAACAGTGCAGCATGAAGCTTCATGGGCAAGAATCGCATCTCACATCCCTGCACTGTGTGCATTATTAGGACAAAACAATACAGATTTTCATCACAGTTAGCATTTTGATGCATTGGCTCATCTCCACAGTTTTCCTGTGAGCTGTTATCTTGAGGTTGGAGATGAAAGCAGATATATGAGCTGTTATTTGTCATTCACGCTGTGTTTGATGTCTCTTCCAGCCTTAAAGATCCACGTGTCCTCGGCCACCAAAGAAGTGCTCGATGAGTTTGGTTACTTTGATCTCCAATTACGAGGAGACATAGAAATGAAGGTAGGAACCCTTCATCTGAACGAAACCAAATTAAACCATTTGCCTTCAAAGTGAGTTCATATGTATTGTGAATGTTAATAAAAATAAATAAAGAGCAATGCATGCTATGCCACTGATAAACCTACAACAAATGATTTTCATTATAGATCACCCTGAGGATTATTGGTTTAATTAACTGATTAATATGTCAGCCTGTAAACTCAAGGCTGTAACTATGAGTGAGGAGGCTGGGATTGATTTTAACATCCCGAGGAGGAGAGATCAATATCTTTAAATGTGACAAGCTTTTAGGTAAATAAATGAAACACAGCAGATTTCTCGTGTTTTTAACCCTCGAGCAACAAAACAATTTTCTTTGGAACTAAAATGCTTTATACGTGTTTATCATATTCATATTGTTTCTTTTATCTATGACTCGCATTGTTAAATGTTCAAATGTCATTAGGATTTTCTGGAGTCACATGGCAGCAACTCAACGCATTTAGGTATGTAGACATGGTGAATACAGGATGCTGAAGCTCGAACCCAGGATCAGAGAAAAATGGTGATTTAAGTGAGTTTGAACGTGGCACGGTTGGTGGTACCAGAAGGGTTGGTGTGGGTATTTTAGAAACTGCTGATCTTCTGACATTTTCTCAAAGAACCATTTCTAGGGTTTGCAGAGATTGGCCTTAAAAAGAGAAACTACCCAGGGAGCAGCAGTTCTCCATGTGAAGGTGCCTTATTGATGTCAGATGAGAATTTCCAGACTGCTTCGAGCTGATAAGAAGGCAACTGTAACTCAAATAACCACTTGTTACAACCGGGGTATGCAGAAGACCATCTCTGAATGCACATGACATCGAACTTTAGGGTAGATGGGCTACAGCAGCAGAAGACCACACCAGATGCCACTCCTATATGCTAAGAACAGGAAACTGAAGCCGGGATTCACAGAAATTGTGACAGCAGTAGATTAGAAAATATTGCCTGGTCTGGTCTCGATTTTGCTAGCACATTTAGATAGTTGGGTCAGAATTTGGCATACATGACATAAAAGCATGGATCCATCCTGTCTTTTATCAACAGTTCAGGCTGCTGATGGTGGTGTAATGGTGTGAGGGATACTTTCTTGGCACACTTGGGTCCCTTAGTACCAACTGAGCCTTTTTTAAACACCGCAGCCTGCCTGAGTAATGTTGCTGACCATATCCTTACATTTATGAACAGAGCGTACCCATCATATGATGGCTCCTTCAGTCAGGGTAAAGTGCCATGCCAAAACTCAAATCATCTAAAACTGTTTTTTTTTTAACATTACAATGAGTTTGCTGTACTCAAATGGCCTCCACAGCCAACAGATCTCTTCTGCCTTTGGGATGAGGTAGAACAGGATTTGCATCCTGGATGCACAGCTGGTAAAAACTGCAGCAACTGCTTGACGGTTGCTGCAGTTGGATGGAGTATGGCTCAAAATCTCTGAGGAATGTTTCCAGGTCGTTGATGAATCTATGACATGAAGAATTAAAAGCCAAAAGTTGGTCCAACCCATTACTAGCTACGTGTACCTAATAAAATGTAGATGAACTGGTGACTCCGTGGTAAGGCTAACTTGAACACTTGAAGGTAAAAGCAGCAATCAAAAGTGGTTTAATAATTTGGAGAGATAAATCATTTAGGATTAAAAATCTTTTCACATTTATCCATAGTCAGAATATATCATTTAAAGTGTCATATGTGAGTAAAGGGGGACTTAAAAGCTTTATAGTGTCACCTTTAAACAAAGGTCAGCAGAGGATCCCAACCTCTCCACTCTTCATCTCCATTGATGAACCTATTGATTTCTGTGTTTTTCCAGGGCAAAGGCAAAATGAGAACGTACTGGCTTCTTGGGGAGAAGACTGATGTGTATGTTATCTGAGACGCCTGCTGATAATGTGGGAGCAGCAGTGGTGGAGTTGCCAGCAGAAGCTCCAGTGGCCGAGCCACTTCTTTTATTTGTTCTAGAATAAGTCTTTAATGGTGATTTCCCTGCAGAGGAAAGGTGAACGACACCCTACAATAACAACAACAACAACAAAGAGGGAATTCCAGGTATATTTATTACCTGCATACTGAAACTGCAAAAAAAGAGAGATTAAAACTGTTGTTTTTGTATGAAGAATTTCTGTCCTGAGAGTGGGTACTTTTCACTGATAAATTCTTATTTTTTGTGCTTTCTATATTAAAATTTGTATAATGTGTTTGGAAGTCAATGATGTATTCCTATTTCCATTGAAGTGTGGAGGCACGGTGCTGCAATCGATGTCACTGCAGGAGGTTCAGCCGTGTTACACAGTAGAAGATAATATGTATATATGTATATCCAAGATACTGTAAAATATTTTGTTCAATAAACTCAGTAAAACACTCGTTTTTTTTATTTATGGACCAGGGACTATTTTTACATTATTGGATTTCTTTTGTGGTATTATTGATATTTGCTTTCACAAAGGGTGTAACGTGAGAAAAGAGCCCTTATTTTCAGCATTACACAACATCTTCCTGACAAACACCCACTTTCAACTCAGGAGCAATTCACAAGTGACCTTCTACTGTCCCCCAAAATATTGAGTGTCCCTCTAAAATTGCATCTTTTAAAAAATTAGGGGAAGCAACCAATTTACTAGAGGGGCACTCTAACCTTCACTGTTAACCTTGGAAGATTAATGGGTTAACAAGGTAGTTTGAACCGAAGCTGTTCAAAAGCAGGTTATTCTGTTATCTGCTTTTATTTTGATATTTATTTCTCTTAACTTCTATTTCATGTCTACCCAAGACCAACCAAACCTAGTGAGTTTTCTTTTTTCATTTCCAAATTTTTCATTTGGAAACAAAATTGAAATCAGTCACATGACTTTTTTAAAAATTCATTTGGTTTAGTAATGAACAAACAGTTCCTGTTTCAGTTTCAGAGAAACAAACGGAGTGACTGACTGTGTGCAAATGTCTCAGGCCAGCTTTCCAGTTTTGTTTCAGAGACCAAGAACAGTTTTTCATATTTCATTTAGAAACAAATGTTTATTTGTACTAGGAAACCAACATTATTCAATGATACCAGACCCTTTAGCAAACCAAAATGTTTATACATCCACCCTGCCGAGGTGAGCAGTACTTCATGTTTTTCCTTTAGGAGTCAGCACAGCAGATCGTCTGCCTCCACCTCACCCTGTCTCTACTGTAGCAGGCTACTCTGTCACACCAACCGTCTGCAGGTCCTTCATTACATCCATGAATCTTATCTGTGGTCTACCTCTTTTCCTCTATTCTACGTCCCACCTTCACCTATGGTCATGAGCTCTCGTTTAGAGGTAGGGTGAGGAGTCCAGTCCATTTGGGAAGGACTCAGACTAGAGCCACTACTCCTCCACCAGCTGAGGTGGTTCAAGCATCTGATTAGGATTCCTCCTGGGTGAGATGTTCTGGGCATGTCCCACCAGGAGGAGGTGACCCTGGGATAGCCCCAGGACAGGTGGGATTGCATCTCTCTGCTGGCCTGGGAATGCTGTGGTCCCAATTAGTGCTTGCTTTAAGATGGGACTACCTTATGATTGACAGGTTGTTACCCTATGAATGAGCAGTATTGCTGAGTTTCAAGTAATGGGTCAAATGGGTGTATCCATTTTTTACAGTCTGTCACTTTACATTTCCCAAAAATACAGAGTGCGTTTCAGTAAAGCACAGCATCGTACATCTGCAGACTGTGGACAGAGAGGGAGGAGGAAACATGAGTCGGCAGCAGACAGCTGTGTTTTGGTTGTAATGACATCACCGCTCATTAGAGGCTCATCAGTTTTGGATCGGGTGCACGGGTGTGGGTGTGTGTGTGTGCGCGCGCGCATTCATTTTCATCTCTGCGGGATAGCATCTTCCCCTCCTGCACGGCTGTAATTACCGCCCACTATTTTGCGGCGACATGCCGCATCCTGACTCCAGTTAGAGCCACAGAGAAGGAATTGAGGGTCTCCACTGAACCCCACGCCAAGCTTCCCTCAACTGACCTGGCTGTCATCCTATCATCTGTTACTTTCTGCTTTTGCCACATATAGATCAGACTTTTGTTACAACTGCTCTGAGTTTACACAGAGTAACTTTGTGTCTCTTTAAGCTCTGGAAAACAGCTTTGGTGATTTCCAGATGCAAGATATATGCATATTTAAAAAATGATATAACTATAAATAGGAGCAATATCAGCTTTTTAACTTTGTAGGGACTCTTGCTATTTCTGGCCGCAATCTCTGTAAGAATGACAACATGTTTTGTTGTGTTGAACACAGAATTTCTTTGATCTCAGTGGTTTAAAGCTTTTGAGGATTTTACAGATAGCTTCAGAGAAGCAGTAAAAGCAAAAATTCTGCAGATTAAAATAAAGAGCCAAAATCAATTCTAGCAAATACCAAGGGAAAAACTTGAGGCAGGAAAGAGAAAAACTGCAGTTCCTCTGATGGCCACTTGCAACTTTATCCAAAAGTGAGTCAAATCCCCACTCATACACTAAAGCTTCTTTTGCTGCTCCGTTACTGCCAAATCAGAAAACCGTTTTCCATGTAACCTTCTATGGGTTCAAGTGTTTGTGCAACCACAACTATCGCCATCTAATGGCCTTCAGACAAAATGCCGGTTTAAGGCACTTCCACATCTGCCTCATTTTTTGACCTGGAAGCTACATCCATGTTTTATACTTACTATGACCCAAACTGAAGCCCAGACTTCTTGGTTGAGCCACCCCTCAGAGATATCACAGCACACACAACATAAACAACGTTGAGACATCCAGTTCAGTGACTAGAAAATATGGAGATGACGCCAAGCAGATGCCAACCAAAACTATTTATACAATTTTCTTTTTGTTCCAGGCTGTAAACATGTTGGTAATTTTTAAAGTTACAATGCCTAAAAGTTTTCACCACAAGATTTCAGTAGTTTGCCGGATGCAGTCAACTATGTTCTGTTTTCTTACCACTCACCATTCAAGTGCATAATCCTAGCTATGGTGTCTGCTATAAGACAAACATGTTTTAGTCAGCCAAGAGAGATCAAAAAAATTAAAGTTAGACCTTAATGGCAATGGCCGGTGTGTTTCTACTACTGTCTGGAATGGATTAGCCCTTAAGTTTTTTCCCCATTCGTGGAATATGCTGTTCACCTCAGCTGTCAATGCTGGGTGAGAAGCATGCACTTTTACTTACTCCGGAAAAGGCTGTAAAACTCTGTGAGGAGGAGTCCGATACGGGTCAGTAATTCAGAGAAGCTAATCGGACCGATGAAAGCTGAACTGTCCGTAGTGCTGCTGATTTTGCTACTGTTAACTGCTGTTAACCCCTGTTAGCTGTTGTTAGCTGCTGTTCCCTAGCATCAGTGGTACTTTCTTTGAAGTGGATGCAACATCGTTGTTTTAGTTTAATTTTAGCTAATGATAATAAACTTGCTAATTATACACTATTTTTATTTATGAGTACTGTACTTTTACCATGGGAGCCTATGGAGACTATGCCTCCAGCAGCCAGTAGAAAAACTGCAGTTTTCAGCACCTCCACTTTGACTTCATTTTTTAACCCTGCAAGTCAACACTGGTTCACAGAGTGGTATAAAAACTCTTTTTGGTCCCTTTAGATAATTTACCTCTTAAAAACAATTGTACCAGGTTAGATTTTTGTTTGGGAACTCATCCTTCAATTTTTATTGAGGGTTCAGGGCTTGCGCGCTTTGACTAATTAAAGCTACAGCCTATTGTGTCTCCTAGGACTGACCCCTGCTAACTGGTTTGAGTTTGAGCCTTCTAGAGCATTTATAAAAATAAATTAGCTGATTAATATTATGAGATATCGCAGCACTAATTAGGAGACATGTCTGTGAGTTGCACCCTTACAGTTTATGGATTCTAACCAAGCCTGCTGCAATTCGGTTGATAACTAAGCGCTCTGGCTTCTTGTCCAAATATGGCCACTGACTCAAAATGATGGTCTATGGTTAGGACCTGGTCAGCACTAGGATACAGTCACTTAAGTTGTGGTAAAACAGCAGTTACACACTTGTGCGAACAGAACATTACCTTCTGACCTAAAAGTGACTTCACTGTCTGGATTGTCTGTAGATTTCTGTTGTACAGCGTAGTTCGGCATACATAAATAGCACAGCTGAAACAAAACGACAGTTGCTGTATCACATTTCATTTCAAATGTAGACTACAAATCTGCTGCAAGCCCTTGTCTTTCAGAGGCAAATTGGTTTTCCTGTATGATGCTGTGAGATAATGAAATGTTTGGAGAGAAAAGCTGCAGAGATATACGCTAAAAATTACTTGTCGCCATAGCTACCACCTACTAATCCCTGCTGAAAGCCCAGAAAGGATCAGCAGAGCCCGCCATTGTCCTTTGATTGACAGAAGATGTACATGAATCTGTAGCATACAATGTGTGACTCCCAGCGATGTATTGTTTTAAATCAGCATGCTGTAGCAGCACATGTGTGTGTGAAGAAGCTGTTGTTCCTCTTTAAGGGTGACATATTTACCCAGTGTAAGAAAAAAGTGTGTCTTTTTGCTACTCATCACTAACTGAATGCAATAATTACAGATTGCAAAAAGGCTGCACAGACATATTACAGAAAAAGATGAACAGAGGATGTAAACAAACCGCTGGCTAGGTGCACACAGCAACACGGCAGTCAGGTGCAGAAAGTACTAAAGTTGCTGTCACACAATCAATCAGTGAAACCTGCTTCATCCTCCGCATGGAGGGACCACAGCTAACAGTGTGAGAGAGACAGGGTGAAAAGTTTACTTATTACAGAAATTCTTGGACTTTACTTGAGAAGCTTCTGGTTTCTCACCAGATCTCAATCCATCAGAGCACCTTTGGGATGTGGGAGCCAAGAAATCACATCAACGTGGACCAAAATCTTCATGAAGAAGAATTACTCTAAGGCAGTTCTGGAGTCAAAAAGGGTCCAACGCAGCGCTAGGTGTACACATGAAAATGTCCGGTGGATGTATATGCACAGTTTCAAAACACTGGCTTCTCAGACAGTTATGAACCTGTTCATATGCTGAGTGACGCAATACGATTGGCTTAACTAATTCACTCCTTGCAGGCAGGGGCCATCTTTAGCATTTCAAAAACCCTTTAGTCAATTTGTTGTTGTTACCTGGGGAAAAAGTGGGCAGGGACAATCTGAAATGATTAAATCTGATTGGCAGATTAATGCGTATTACTGAGAATGAGTTAATCTGTCATGCCGGCAGCTTGGAGTTTCTTCCACTGATGGCACGGAGATACTTGCTCAGTAATAAGAAAATAATGACATCCCACGGGTCCACTTACACACTCAAAACATCCTTCTTTCCTCTCATTCCTGTGACGTGTTCATGGTGCAGATGTAAATACAGCTGCGGTCATGGTACTAAGCATCTAGATAGCAACTTTTCAAACACTGACTGCTGATTCATCACATCCAAGTCAGCTTGTTGTCAATACACTGACAGTCGGGTACACAGAATATATGCTGGTCTCCCAGCTGTTGTGTTGGATTTGTGACGTCCAGTACACACAGTAACAGTCTTGTGCAGGTCTGACTGCTGTTTTGGCGCTGGCAGTTCACTTAACCAACATGAGTGTAATTAATAACAAAAAAATAGCCTAAAAAAAAAAATCCCTTAAGGTGCCACTATCACTAAGAACTAAACTTAACCTTTAAAGTGGATTACCATTTTAATAACAATCATTAACAAGGTGGCGGAACGGCACGCTGGTGTACTGTCTCAGTTGTCAGGTGGGAGATCAATTTCATCCAGCCGCTCGGTGATGGGCGTGCTAAACAGAGCCGACTTCCTGAAGGGTGCCTTCGAGCTCCGGGTGGCAGTCACACCCTGTGACGTGACACAAAAATACACTATGACTAATCACTTCTTGATTAGAAGTCAGTTAAAATCATCAGAGTGACGACTAAATGATCTGACAGAAAATAACAAGCATGCAAATCCACAGAGCAGAGAGAGGTGATTAAGAAAAGAAATTAAAAAAAGCTCAGAACGCAGTTTGTAGTCATCATCCTCTTGACCTTGGTGGATAAGTGCGACTCTCCTGCTGCCGTTGTGTGTTCCCTGACATATTACATGGCGCTATTAGTGGCTAAATATTATTTTTTAAGAGAACAAAACAGCTGCTCAGGCACTAAGGACAGACCGCAAACACAAGTCTTCATCATCAGACGGGGAAAATTGCTGTGCAATCGATCACATATGACTTTTAGCCAATAAATAAATCACTTAAATAGAACTTAAATATGGATATTTTAAAGGAGAGAAAAAGAAACCACTGGCATAGATAAAGCAGTCTGACTCACCTGTATCCGCTGGCAGTTTTCACTCCAGAATGTGATGGCCTGGTCGGTTTTGTAGTCATGAACCTGAAAAAATGAGACCAGTAAAATGTCAGAAAGATTTTATTTTCAGGCTTTATTTTCAGGCTTTCAGATTGTTGCTGTTTGGGGAGATTGAACACACACACACACACAGACAACGTTTATAACTCTACATACACGTGTTGTTTCAGGTTTAAGAGGCACAAATCCCTTCACACAGAAATCCTTCTGGGTTGTGGAGCAGTACTCCGTTTTGGGAGTCAGTGGGTTCAGATCAGCACGAATCTTCTCACTGTGAAAACAAGAAGACAGAATCTAAGTACCAAGCAGCAGCACTTGTCTGTGATCCAGCACATACAGTTTTTTTTTTAAGTGTAGCATGACGTAATTAAATGATTTTGTAAACAACCTATTTACTATAAAATCTACTGAAAGTTGCTGCACATCGAAAGGAGCCAGCGGAGGTGGTTTGGGCATCTATGCCTCCTGGGCGCCTCCTCAGAGAGGTTTGTGAGGCCCCTGGGCAGAACCAGGACATGCTGAAGAGAGACTATGTCTCTTGGCTGGCTTGGAAATGCCTTGGCTTCCCCCAGATTAGCTAGAGGAGGTGGAGGTGCTAGAGTGAGGTCTGGACATCTCTGCTGCCCACACAACCGAGACCCAGATAAACAGCAGAAAATGGATGGTTGGATGAATTCTAGGTCTTTCCGTCAAAAATCAGAAATCCACAGAAACAGATGATTTTTTTTCGTATAGTAACTTGAATATATTTTTTAAAAGCCGCACAAAAATTTTACCTTCAACCTACAAATATTTTCTAAGTTAAAGGCCTGCAAAGCACACGGAGGTGGGTTGAAGATTTGTGCTCTCTCGTTTCCCAGATGTTCTGAAAACCATTGCCTGTGACCTACAGACCAACAATATATTTTTATGTTTTATACATTAAAACACAAAGCTTGCAGTGTGAAAAGAGAGAAGTCCAAGTCTAAGTTTTCATATAAAACATGTAAAGAACACTATTTCACAGCCATAAGCTGCATGTTAGAAAAGTATTTTGGAAACAAAATGTATGTAACAAGCAGAACTTGTTTTGATCAGCCAATTACCTAAATTGCACCTTTTCAAGTTTTCTCCATTTTGTTAAATTTGTTTTTCCATTCCTGAAATTTTTACATGGCTGCTTCATGTACTTAAGAAACAAATTTACCTTTAACTCCTGTGTGTAGGGCCTGTAACTCAGAAAATATTCAGAATTCATTCATAATACTAAAGTTAGTATCGTAAAATGAAAATGAAATCAACTGCTTCTTAAAGGGGTGATTTTGTTTTTAATTATTATATGCAATTATCCTTCTGCCTCATTTGCTATTAAGAGTATCTATCCTGAAATGATGTCTGACCATGCAAGGATGGTTTTTGCTTTCTTCCAAATCTTTTGACTGAATGTAGCACGCAAGCTGAAGCGTTGCATTCACTGGAAATAGTAAAGTCGTCTCGCCCTAGCAGGTGCAAGAAGCACTATTAGCCAGGCGCAGTCTGCTCATGCCCACACAGTCCAGCGAAGAACTCTAATAAATGCAAACATGTGTGGGTGAGCTGATGGTATGTAGGGCGTTTAAGGCTCCTGGTGTAAGCATCATTTATTTGTATCGTTTCACGACACTCAGTGGCTCTGTGGTATTACATATAGTACATAAAATATGTCATACTAGACTGAAATGAAACCCAAAGCTTGATACTCCGCCAATCTCCCATCTGGCTAGGATTATTTATACACAGTATTGTGCTTTACATAACAGCCAATCAGCCAAATCATACAAGGCTATTGGAAACAGCGTTGGTGTTTGCTTATAAAACCCAGGAAATTGAGTATATGGTTTAAAATCCAATGATGACACACTGTCTACTACTGGTCAAAAAGTTTTCATTGAAGACATTATGCTTCGCAGGCTTTTATGAGTTGTTAACGTGTGTGGGATGTTAACAACCACCTCTGCGGGGATGGACTTTATAAACCCCATAAGGGTGACTGGCCCCTGTGTAAAATAACACCATAAAGTCTGATTTAAAAGCTATCACAGCTGTGACTGAACAGTAAAACAAACCCCGACGTGTAAATATTACATCACTTTCCCCTCAAGACATGGTCAGGCAGTGCTCCTCGTCTCCATAAACAAACCACTTCCAGAAATAATTCGTTTAACATCAAAAGACTTGTTCATAGTTCATTTACCTTATCATCTGGGCAATGTGTTTTTTCAGCAGCTCGCCTCTGATGCCTGAACCGACGAAAAATATAAAAGAGAGGATGAACAGGGCATGCATAAAAAATCCCCCCCAAATAAAAAATTTTTTGAATTGAAATAAGAAGAGGTCACAGCAAATAATAAAATCTTTCAGCTCTTTGTAAATGCTTCTCTATTTTTTACATGGTTCTTAATGGTATGGGTTTCAACATTTTTTTTCATTCTGGCTGGTGAAAGATAAAGACACATACCCTGTAACCTCACCCCTGGACTCTTTGGAGCAACATAAGCTGCTTTCAGCGTAGTCACAGACTCCATCTTGGACTCCAGGTCTATTGTGAGAATCCCTTTGTGGCCATGTTTGTGCTTGTGTGTCTTTGTGTCCTCTGTACGGAGATCTGCAACGGCTCTCTGAGTGAAAAATCACAGGATTTTTTTAATTGGGTGGAAAACCATAAAAATCTACAATTTTGGATAAGTAAAATTTTTTTGTACTTTTGCGACTGTACACCAACACAGTGGATTATAAATCATACAATCAAGACATGATTGAAGTGCAGACTTTCAGCTTTAATTCAAATGGTTTTACAAATGTATTGAATTCACTGTTGAGGAATTGCAGCTATATTGATACACAATTACTGGCCACTCCATTAAGTACACCTATCCTTTTTAAACTGCTTTTTAATGCAAATATCGAATCAGCCAATTACATTGCAGTAACTCACTGCATTTAGACATGCAGACATGGTCAAGATGATCTGCTGAAGTTCAAATCAAGTATTAGAATGGGGGAGAAAGGTCGAACATTTAAATGACTTTGAACATAGCGTGGATGATCTGGGTATTTCAGGAACTGCTGATCTACACGGATTTTCCCATAGAACCGTCTCTAGGGTTTACAGAGAATGGTCCAAAAAAGAAAAAAAAATATCCAGTG
The DNA here is from genome assembly GCA_015106755.1 of Etia nguti. Classification (NCBI taxonomy): domain Eukaryota; kingdom Metazoa; phylum Chordata; class Actinopteri; order Cichliformes; family Cichlidae; genus Etia; species Etia nguti. The sequence continues at coordinate 22,487 of VUQG01022995.1, read as the reverse complement.
AGCAGCAGTTCTCACGGGTAAAATGACTTGTTGATGCCAGAGGTCAGAGAATGGCCCGACTGGTTTGAGCTGAAGGCAACAGAAACTCAAACAACCACTTGTCATAAGCAAGGTATACAAAAGGACATCTCTAAATGCACAAAATAGCAAACCTTGAAGCAAATGGGCTACAGCAGGAGCAGACCACACGAAGAATGAAGGCAATTCTGAAGGTAGAAGTAACCTAGTGCTAGCAGTGCCAGCAAGGTGTACCTAATTATGTGGCCCTGAGTGACAATGACTTTGAAATCCCTGCTATAACATGTACCTGCTGTGTTAGGGACATCTCTGTCTTTCAAATATGGTTAACTAGACACCCGATATTAGCTTTAGGTATATTACGTATTAAATTAAATTAGCAAACGTTGTTAAGAAGTCTCGCGTGAACATTTAACATTAGCTTAAACTCGGGAATGGTTCACAGCACTCACCTCTTCAACCCAGTTGTGCAACATCGGTTTTCCAACTTTACGTCCCACAGCGGCTGTCTGCTCGGTCATAACGGCAACAAAACTATGAAATTGGACTGAACACACGTGAATGGAGCTGCAGGTAGCTTGGGATCTTCTTAAGTTAAAGTTTACGAGCATCGCTTAGCAACAGCGTTAGCTCGGCGGAAGCGTCGCCATGACAACAAAAAGAACGCACAACGTAGCACGTTCTAGACTTTGGTAGAAGTTTAAATGTCAGCAGACTAACAGACGAAAAAAAAGGGTAAACTTTAGGGTGGAATGGATTTTAAAACCTTATTTGTGGCCAACATTAGCAAACCCATATTTTTAATCAGACTTGGCTGGTGATTCTACTTTGTAACAACAACTGAAATTAAATTAAATTTAGACAATGCTTCAAAACAGCTAAAATTTAGAATGGCTGCCGAATTGTGGGACTGTACGTGCGAGGTCCTAACCTGAGGTCCTCAGCCAATGTCATCCCACAATCTCAGCTGAGAACCAAGAAGGCTCACTGTCGTCTTTTAAATCCATCTTAAAGACACATTTTTATACGCAGACGTTTTCTGTGCCTCCACTTTGATTTATGTTTATTTACTCCTTAATAATTGTTTCATCACCTTCTCCTAATTATAATTTTAATTAGTTTTTTAATATTTCCTTTTAATTTACCTGTTTTTCCATTTCTAATTTTCTTTATTTCTTGCTCTTATGTCCTTTTGTTGCTAGTATTCCTTATGTTGTTTCATTCCGTTTCCCATCTTGTCCTGTGAAGCACTTTGTAACTTTGTTTTGAAAGGTGCCATGTATAAATAAAGTTATTATTATTCAAGTTATATATAGTCTGTCAAATAGCATCCACGGTTACAGAGGAGCTAAAAAGCTTTCCTCAGAATGGAAGGTGAATAAGACATTCTTCTTCACATTCTTTCAGGTGAGCACAGAGGCAGAGCTTCTAGTCTCCAGGAGACAGCTGAGCGAGAAAGTGCTGTCCCGTGGGGTGCAATTAAAGTGAACAAAGATGACACCCCTGTCATCTGATCACCTGGTAAAATAGCTTTACAGCCAATCCCTGATTGATCCGTCTATGGGTACAGCCAACCTGCTGAGCCAGGGTTGTCCTGCCATTGGAGGAACATTTCCGGTCAGATTTTTTTTCTCCCCCTCTATTGAACTCTCTTATTCTTCCATTACATAAGGCACAGCTCGGTTCAGCTGTGAACAATGAAACAACAATTATAAATCATCAAGTGAACATGAGAAAGTATAGTTGTATTAACTTGATCGATACTGGCAGATTTTTATAAAGAATCTATATGTTTTTTAGAGTGACAGAGGCCAAATGCAGCCCTTAATACTTCAATGTGTCTCAGTTCAGATACCCTGCCATGTAGTACACTAGAAAGTACTTACTTTCATTGTCAGTAAGGTGCTGTTTTCTCAAACTGTACATGGCATGTTGTGCATTTTTGGAAAGTAATAATGATTTCTGCATTTGTACAAGCGGCTGATTTTTCTGAACATTTACCTGTTGATCCACACATCCAGAGCAATATACTTCTAGATTTAATATGTATACAGACCAAACAAAGCCCAACAGACACATGGAAAGACCAGACAAAAACCTGCTGCTGCTTTTGTAAAGCACAGGCACACGGAATCCAGGTGTTGCCAGTGTTGCTGGCCACTATGCCAGCAGGGGGCACCCAAGAGCACGTGAAAAATCAGATAAGACTGTATGATTGTAAGACTGTAAGATGTATGTACAACATATTGTATACATCCCCCACCCACCCCCCAACATATCAGCCAAGCAAAGAACAAACTAAAAGATGGCAAAATAAAAATGAATCATTAGCAAACAAACCAAAAGGCAATATTACTAAACTCACAGCAACCACCAAAAAACCCCCCTTTAGACAAAGCCCACCAGTTTGAGACTGGGCAGCGCTTCACCAGCTTTTATACTGTTGGGTGGCTGATTGCTGAGTGGAGCCAGCTGCTCGCTGACTCCTCAGAGGAAATGGGTGGCAGCTGAAATCAGGAGAAAACATACGGTCTGCCAGGCTGTCACAGAGGTAGTCATACATGAGAGAGCAACATTTCTTTAATAATTATGTTAAGAATCAGACAGTTTAACACTACTGGTCGTTTGACTTATCCTACTGCCAGGTTGAGTTATATCCCATTCATTATGTCATTAGCATTATGAAACAGAATTTCTGTATCGTATTCTTCTATAAGAGCTTTACTTTATGCACCCCATCATGTTACACCACAGTTAGCTGCTTGTTTTATGTAGTAAGATCTACTTTGGGTGTTGTTTTGCTTATTATTTCCTGTTTGCTATAAGTTGTTAAATAAATTCGTCTCATTCTATCAGCGATTTCCCTGGAGTATTGCTGAAATATTTGGGAACAATTTTTCTGTCCCAAAGAGCCTCTCCAGCTGATCAGAGTACAGATGAATGAAGACAAGCATGTGACATATTTCTATTATTGACAGATACATTAGCATTTCATAGGACATGACACTGGTAGTTTTTAAAAAATCTTTCTTTTCAAGTTAAGAACCTTTGCTATAATGAATAGTTTGTATTTTTGTTGTTTATTGGGTAATAGTATTTAGGTTTGCACATTTCAAAATCAATTAAAATAGTTAACTTGTTGTTTTAAGTCGTGCTCTGCTGGTATATTTTATCACTTTCCAGCACTGTAAAAATACATGGTAAGGGTGTCTTAGATGTACAGTCCACAATTAATCAAGAAAGGGCAATAAAGAGGTAATGCTAGAGATGCTGAGTTGGGTGATTACTAATGGGTTTAGTTAGAGGTGGGGGCTGTAAAGCTAATTCTGCTCAGGGCCCCATAACACCTTGGGCCGGCCCTGGTGCAGTGCACGTAGCTACAGTTGCCCTGGCAGCTCCTGAAATGGCCACTTGAGGCTCCACAGACCCCCAAAAAGTATTTAATTACTTTTCTGGCATTCTTTAACACATGGCCTCTGTTTCCCCACCACCTACAGCATAACATTGTTTCCCATTTTCACATAATGCTGCAGCCCTTTTGATCTGAAGGTGAATGCAATTTGCTTCTAAGTCAAGAAACTCCATCACTGGAACAAAAAAGCCCCTCTCAAACCTCAATTTGATTTTTTGTTATTTGGTCAGCAATCAAATCATGGACCATTTATTCATGCAAACTCTGCCAAATTTAACGCTCAGTGGTTGTTACCGTGGATATGAACCACAGAAACAAACCACTGAGAGTGTTGCTGAGAAACAGCGAGAGGCGTTTTCACTGTTAGACAGCCAGAGCGTCTGCAGCAGTCTACCCCCTCGGCATGAAGCACAGTCAGAAAGCAAATCAATGTTTTATGGATGCTCGACTGTCAAACTGTGCCTCGTCATGGCATGCAAACTAATAGGTGTCCTCCACCCGTTAGTTTATATCTACTCAACTATACGATGGCTGCATATTCCACTTGTGCTGCACTCAAAGAAAAGCAGCAGTGGAGCAATGAAGTCATCAAAGAGTGTACTAAGGCAAAAGACAAAGGAAAGATAGCAAAAACACAGGGTTACCCACTCTCTGCTGCTTTCTGCAAACATTCACATCCCTGCAGTGCTGCAGGGATGTGTATTGGTGCTCTTCATCTCTAATCTTCATCAGCTGCTGAATGTTCCTCACATCTGTCTTCTCTACCTGGATGTGTTGTTTTCCTCTTCTTTACCAGTATGGTAGATGCCCCACCGCCTCCATCTGTCTCTCCCTCACATATTCTCAGGTGTTGTGGAATAACTCATTAATTTTAATGTCATATCCACAGACAATCTTGTGAAGTGCTGCAAGTACCTCACAATAAAATCCTCGTATACAAATGAATGTTTTTTGTCTGCTGAAATACTGGAGGGGATTTAATTTGAAGCAGTTACAGAAAATGTTGAGCTCTAAAAATGTAACTGCAGTAACTTTAACAGAGCAGGAAAGGATAAAAAAACTAAAAAATAAAATAGGAGTAATTAGGCTTATCAACAAGGAATAACCTCTCCAGCTGTAGGGGATAGTTGGTATAAGATAAAATATGGAGATTTAAGGTATTTAATGAGAATTTTGTGCCTTTTCAGAACTGAATCCACAGACAGTCTTTACCACTCTGTGACTATTTTAATTTGCTTTTTGTTGATGCTCTTCCATAAAATATACTTTTTTGATTGTTAAAATGTCACTGTGTTACACCAAAATAATTAATGCAGGACCTACTGGTGATGTAGTGAATGACCAAGGATAAGGAAAAGTGGAATATAGGTTGTACTTTAAACAGAATTTAAAGAAAGAGAGTGGATTAATATCACTATATAAAAGTAAAGAGCCAATTAGACAAGAGTGTAGACTGGAGGAGAATGAGGCATAGCTCAAAGTAGCCAAAGCCTCTGTTGTGTGAACTCTGACCTTTTGGGGAGGTCTAGTCACCCAGGTCACCCTGACCTGCTGCACTTCCTTTCTAGCTCAGCCTCTCTGTTTCAACTGATACGAGTCCTTTTTTCCCCCTTCCTTACAGTCCAGCCTCACATACAATTTACTGTAAGTCACTTCATTCACTGTAAACTCATTTTACATCAAGGGCCACATAGAGCTGACTTTGATCTTAAGTGGGCCCAGACTTTCCTGCATTTATCAATTATAAATTTTGGTTGATAAATGAAAATTAAATTTTTTTTTAACTGAAATTTCTACAGTAGACACTGAAAAACAGGAAATTTTCTGTCATTTACTTATTTCTTAATTAACTACTTCGATATAGTATGGATGGCTCTGGATGGATGGAGGTCATTATCAGCAGTACAAGCTGTAAAACTTAAAAATACCGTCAAAAGTCCCAAAATTGATGCCCTCCATCATATTTACCAAAGCCATCAAGTGGACTGGATTAGAGTCTTTACTGGTCTTATTCTGGCCACAGGCCTTATGTTTGACACCCCTGCTGTAACCCTTTTCCTGTGGCTTTGCCCCTCTCTCTTTGCCATATGCCTAGCTTCCCACTAGCCCTGTCTGCTTTCTTTATCTCCCTCACTATCCCATTTTTCTTTGATACTATGGACAAGTAACTATCAAAATAAAACAGGAAGTGAGAGCTCTAATTAAACGGGTAAACACGCATTTGGAGAGATGACACAGAGGATGGGAAAGCAAACACTGAGGCAACAAATTCAACTCTAAAACTAAATTGTAACAAGAGCTGAAGACTCCAGAAATACTCAAGAAAACATGCAGATCAATAAACAAAACTATGAACACGAAACACAGAATCTGACCTCAAAAATTCAGACAGACCCAGGATCACGACAATTACACTGCAGCAAAATCACTGATGCTGTTGCACGTACCCACAACCACAGAAGTATTGTTTGTGAGTGCATGAATGTTGTAATCCTTGTTGTGGTTTGGTGGTCATGTAACATAATATGTCCTGAAGTTTTTGTCTAGTTTCAAATATCTTCATTAGGAAGCATACAAAATACTTTAGGTTGAAATTAATGCTTCGGTCTTTAACCAGGCAGTCGGTGAACGATGCTGGAAATAACCACGCAAAGACCAAAACCTATCAAGTTTACATAGCAGTTTGTTCTTTTCCTCTATTTAGCAGAGTAATGGACAAAGTCCTCCAGTCTGACACTGAGGATATATCGAATCCTCTCTAGGTGGAGACTATCAGTCAATGTTGTAACATCCTTTTTCTCCACCCGAAGAGAAGAATAAGGACAGGAGGTGATGCTATGTACTCTACAAATGATGTGAGTTTTCTGATCCACTGAGGATCATCTGAAGTGGATCTGGCCTTATTTGGATTTTTAAAATCTTTGAAAACAAAGAAAATAATTCAGACTAAGTTTTTTGATCGCTCTCTGTGGCATAATTATGTCACATTTTATAAATGTCTATAGTCTTTGTAGACAGGTTATAAAGCTCACATACAGTACACATACAAAATGACAAAACTACTGCAGGTGTGTTTGTAGTAGAAATCCTTTGTTTTTGTGCTTCTACAGGAACGTCATTCCTCAAAAAGCAAACTAAATGTATTTGTTCCCACGGCAGAGGCATTCAGACCTTTTCAAGTAAAGCATGTGAGAAGATAAAAACTCTTGGAGCCTGGAGCAGGACTCTCCCTCCTCCCGTCATTAACGTTGTGGCTTACAGCATGTGTGGTCACACCGGCGGGAGTGCGAGCTGGACTCGGATCAGATTCCCTAAATCCAATTCATGTAGTTCATGATTCCAAAACACATGTTGCAGAAGGACGTTTTTCCAAGGCTTTCTCTCTCTCTCTGTGTCTCTAACTAGCAAGCAGAGCGCTTGCTATTTTTGTACCACATTGTGATTACATGTTGACTGACCATCTCCATGGCTACCAGCATCTCTGCAGATATATTGATGAGGCATGAGAGTGATGGTCTGTTTTTCTCTTTAGCCAAATCACTCTAAGACCTGGCACCACATCAGCTTTCATCTCGTTACTTTCATCTTCCCCTGCAGTCACATCCTGAGCCCCAGACCGACCCACACCCTCCCAATATGAGCCTTAAATAACTAACAGCGGCCGTTGGCTTTCATCTTCAGGCTCCTCAAGGATGGTGTCATGTTGCGTGACATCGTTATCATCCTTAGGATACCTTCATGCCATGCCAAAGGTGTTCTTTTTTTAAACTTTTTTTTTTTTTAAAGAATGAACCATTTAGCTAAACAATCTGAAAAATGCAACAATAGTTTTATGGTTTCAAAAGCCTTGCACATAACCACATGCAATCCAGTGCAAGACAGACAGTTATTTCACGACCCCAAAGAGGATCAATCAGCAGTGGTGTGGTGACTCACAGGGACATCGTCTTCCTCCCGTTCAATAAAATATCTCCTTCAGAGATCCATCAGAGAGCAGAACTTCAAGTTAAAGGACCCTATGCCCAGATATAATCAGACAGCCGGCATAATAATTAAAACATTAATGCTGTTTTATGGAAGCTGATAAAAAAATAAAAAAAAAGTCTAGTTTTTTATTGAAACAGCAGCACAAACTGTAACATCTGTGACTGACAGCCTGGTCTCAGAAACAGCCACGAAACAACAGGCAAGTAAAAAGCTATATGTGCGTGTTTACAGACAGGAATTGTCACGTTTTCGTGACAGTCAGACTTTGTAACTAATGCCTTTCATGTCGACAAGCATGTATAATGTCGAGAATCTCCAGTGGGAATGCATCACCATAGCAACCAAGAAATCAGAGCTGAAGCGGAAACCCTCCAAATGTGGATTATTTTTCCAGCTTTTAAAAGTGGAAAATACTAAGTTTGCGTACATCGACATTTACAGTATATATGAGACCGGGCAGTCAGTTGATGAGATGTTATGTTGTGTTTCACCACCTGCTGTGAGGCTGTGTTGTAAAGCCTTGGGTTGAGCGTTTTGCCACCATAATCTTGGTGTTTTGTAACCGAATGTGACAAACAAGCGTTGGATGTGACTAATGGTGCATTTATAACAAACATGAAGCAAGTTCTGGAGTGCGACCTTTAACTTTTTCAGAACTTACCATAAAGTCATATGATTTTACTCTGTCCTTTTCTCTTGTCTCTATCTAAAAGTGAAGTTACAGCACATAGTTGAAGCTACCCTCAAACAGCCTACTAAATATCGGTGGCATAGACAGAGTCCGAGCTGATGACGCAGTTTGGATTTGCAGCTGAAGCTGAGAGATTTTAATTCATGGACTGCACAGACTTTTTATGTAATCGCACCAATCATGAAAATGTGAATAAAGCTGTTTTGAGTTTTATGCCTTGTCCCCCAAGTTATGGACTTTGGGTCCGATTCCTCCCCGCCACAAAGCTGAGTCTTGATATTATGAGACCAAAATTTGCAAAGTCAACATCATCCTGTATTAAAAAAGACCTGGAACTTGCAACTAGGGCCATTAACCCATCAGGAAAAGTGTGAGCAGAAGGGTAATTATCTCATAGATGTCTCTGGAATCTGAGTCACCCTGCGCTCATCTTTAGACAATTTAGGGCCATTTAAACTTTTTACATGTGTAGAATAGGACCTTTTTTTAAATTTATTTTTATTTTTTTAAATAAGCTTGTAACTGAAATAGACCATTTTATGACCCCAGCTCATTAGGAGGAAGATGAACAGTGTTAATTAACTGGGTCCACGTGGTTTGGTCATAGTTTGGTTAATTTAAAAATGCACACATCAAAAACACTGTAAAAGAAATGAGTGCAGGGAGGTGGGATTGGGTGCCCTGCACTTAACATAACGAAGCAACTAAAGAAAAAGCAACTTTTAACAGAAGCATGACAGCTAAACACGACTCCTATAGATAAAAAAAAAAGGAAAAAAATAAATAATGGATTGCATTTTAAGGCATATGACTGGACCTGTGCTCCAATCAGGGGCTAGCAGATACCAATTAGCATATAAAGCAGTTAAAATACACTATAGAAAGAGGTGCAGTGACCCAGGGCCACAACACATCTGCTGCTAGTTTCTTTAAATTTCATGGGCCCCGTTAAGGAAGTCCTCTGAGCATGTTGCGGTGCAGAAGTCCTTAACCTGTCTGCGAGCGAACGAAAACTGAGATTTCAGTCAGTCAGACCTCAGAAATGGCTGGCAGAGCGAAGCGCCACGGAATTTAAACAACATAATTCAATTTGCCCCTGTTAATACATTCAACACTGTCAGATCTGTGTCCTGTGTTTATCTAGCTGGAATAACACTTACAGGCTGCGCCGTGTGGCTCATGGGGCCCATAGTGAAGAGCCGCGCCACTGTGTGCCTAAGGGGGATGGCGATATGTCCACTGCCCTTTTTTGTGCTCCCTTCGAACTCCTGAGCCAAGGTCTTATGTTTTGGCCGGTGCCCATCAGTATAGTCAGCTGGTCATCACATCTTTCAGAAATCCCCCTTCTCTTTTTTTTCTTCTCCTTCTTCTTCTTCTTTTTCTATTCGTGGAGGTGTAGCGCTGTCTGTGGAACAAAAACACCTTGAGCAGACATCTGCTCCGTCCCACATGAAGGCAAACACGGAAAATGTTCCCTGCCTCGGCTTTTACAGGAATTTAAATAAAAATGATTGGCTTATTTTATTAACACAAGGAACACAGTGTTAAATGACATACAGGAGTGCACTTTTAGACATTTCAGAAGGTCTCCTGACTTTATTTATTTCATGATAAAAAGAATCTGTCGAGTATCTGGTGTAAAAATCTGTCCCAAATCAAATATATGGAAAGAAGGAAACAATGGGACAATAATTAATGGAGCAAATATCAGCCATCTTCAGTGAGTTTTCTCATGATTTGGACGAACTCACGCTCGTCCATCTTGAACTGCAGTTTGCAACAGTACTGCTGGATCTAGTCCACAGCCTCAGGGCCAGATTAGATTCATCATAGAGCATATGATGTTAAACTACATAAGTAGCTGACATTATTTCCAGGATTCCTGTGCGTGTGTGGTGTTTTGTGTGTTAATTACTTTGTGTGTCATGATCCGTGGGAGCAGCTGAGGAGTTTTCATTTGTTATCAGGATGGGTTCCTGGCTACTCGCCCAGGCGGAGTCTCCTGCATCACACCTGAGCTCCATCTGCTGTCAATTACAGGAGGACTATTTAAGCCAGCGTTGCCTGCTACTTGTCGCCAGTTCATTCTGCCACCCACAGTGGTAACTAGGCCCCATCTGCACTGCACTCTTACCTCGCCCTTTCTTCGTGCTTAACTCTGTTTCTTTTTGCACAGATCTCCACACTATCCCGTCTTGGACGCATCGCCTGTGGTAACTCTCTCTCCAGCGCTGGCTCCTTCATTATATCTCTGTGATCTGCTCCTGCTATGAAAAACCATCATCCTGTCGCTTCGCCTGCTTGTCCTCCTGCCTGCTCTGATGCTCTTGGTAAACCATTCCTCCCCTCTCGCACTGCAGATTTCCTCTCCCTGGATTCTCCCACAGAAACCCAGGTCCAGCTCTTCAGTCTGGACCTGCATGTAAGCCAACAGCACCTCCATAATATTCACCCTGCTCACCTGCTCCCTTACCTGCCAGTAATCGCTTTTCCCTCTGTTGCACCGCACCTGCGATTCCAATCGTGACCTCAGTGGACAGCCTTCCCCGTGGCCGTCCCCCTTTCCACCGGCTCCTGTTCACTCTTGTTTGCCTTCGTTTTGATCTCCTTCATTGTGTAAATAAAGTCTTGTCAATAGTTCTCAGTAAGTGAACTGAGTCTGCTTTTGGGTCCAGCTCTCTCCTGGTGTTTTGTAGCAGCCTGGGTGCCCTGTCTTTGTTTTTTGTTTTTTCCAACATTCCCAGTTGGGATTTTGGACGCATGCACGGGAACACATTTGTGGTGGGTAAAAATCCTTCTCCATCCAAATAGAAATGCGCACACGGACAGACACATCTGCAGGAACATAAATCCCGCTAGTCTGTCAAACTCATGGATGAGTCCAATAACAGCAACCTGATGTGCCTCCTGGTGGGGAAAGATGAGGCAGGGAGGCTCTGTGCTAACTAGTTAGCTTTCAGAATAAGAATGTTGGAATTAGGCTGATGGTAAACTGATCCCAGAAAAAAAATAAAAATAAATCATAAAATATACTTAATGGGCATGTGTCAGTAAATAAATATTAGGCTAAAGTGATGCGGGGTGCCTGGTTCAGGTACACAGAGCAGAGCAGAAACTGATTTAATTTACGTTTATGACTTCCGGCCATGTTCACTGATGCAGTCATGAATTATATAAATGTATTAACCATTTAGGCTGATTGCACAACAGACTGACAGACGCAAAGTTCCAGACTTATTTAAAAGTGATCCATCATGTTATATTTCAACTTTTTGTGTGTTTCTATTTGGCTTTTCAGTGTGTAGCGCTTTGCTCTCTGTATCATAGTCAGTCTGGCCTTCAGAGGAAAAATGCTGCCCACTGCTGAACTGGAGCCACTCAACTGATGATAATTAACCACACAAATGCTAAGTGTAGTCTGTGCAGGTTTTCATGAAGTCGGGGTTGCTTGAAAAAGCCACAAAACTGGCATTTATTGAAATATTTTCGTGTTAAGCAAAACCGTTCTATTTTTAAGTCATTTTAGTTGGAACATATTAGCTAAAAGAAGAAAAAAAGTAGGTGCTCATTTGATGACATGCTGCTAGCGATCATCAAGTATTATTACTGTTATCCGTGCATCCAGGCAGATGTGTGGTTTGGGTGGTTAGTGTGACATGATGCAACATTCACATGATCCAGTGTAATCTACAGTTGTTTACTGGAGAGAGGAGGTACAGTATTATCCTGGGAATGTCTGACCCAAAGCAAAATTCATGACTCAAAACACACACACACACACACACACAGCTTTTGTTATTTATTCTAGGCCCTGCTTTTATATTTCCACATTTATGATGCGTCAGTCCACATGGCCCAGAGCAAACCTGTGTCCTTTCTCATTCACTTTACGTGCATGCATGCAGTCACTCTGACTAAATGTGCGTTATAGTCAGTGCGGACAAACCATTTGAGTGAAGGATTGTGAGAGTAGCTGGTTGTGTAATGCGAACACAAGGGAGCAGGATTAACGTTATATCTCCATCCAGCAGCTAGTGTTTCCTTTCTCCAACTTAGCAGTTGCAGAGATTTAATTGCTTTAAAAAAAACCAAATTTGATCATCTTAAATTACATTTTTATGATTCTTTTGGTTCTTTTTGGCTACCCACTGTAATTAAATGGATAACTGCCTAAACAGTAACACGAGCAACATTTGTTTGCCTTGGCCACAATCTTTCCTTGAACTTAACCAAGTAGTGCTACTTGCCTTGGCTTGGAAGAAGGTACCACTGGGGCATCTTAGTGGCATTGAGATGACACAAATGCAGGATGCAAGAACAAAAAAAAGTTAAATCAAAGTGAGTCTTAACTGTGGCTGATACAAAATAGCAAACATTAAAGGCCAGAAGGTGAAATAAAACAGAGGTCCAGGAACATAAGAGCCAGGGAATAAATTAAAACAACAATAAAAAAGGAACAAACAGGATTGCACAACAGGGAACATTAGCAGTCGGACTGATAAAGCGCTAACAGAAAAAAGGAATGCATACACTTTATCAGATACACCTGTTCAACTGCTTTTAATGGAAATGTGACTTTAAACATAATAACAGAGAGAGAATGAGCATGCAGGAACGACACAGACAGGGAAACACTGGGGGGAACTGTAATGATAAAAACCAAAACAAAAAAATAATAATGTAAAATGGGAATAAAAGGCTCAAAAATAATAAACAAAAATCCAAAACTCAACATGAGAACCCCAGGATCAGGGCACTATGCTCCTCAAACACCAAAAACCTTTGTTATACATACATACAATATACCGATTTTCCAGAAGATGAATTAGATCAGTATTTTCTAACACTTCTGTAGCCACTACAGTCACAGTGATAAATCCACAATGTGTCTACAGTTAAGGTGAGCGTGCATAAATCGGAAACTATTCTGAGTATGTTAAAGGTGAGAGATAATATGACTTTTATTATTAAATACTCCGCTTACTGGCAGGTTGACCGTGTCGATTTGAAGTGTTAGCAAAAAAGTATTATCTTTATGGATAACACAGCTATTATTTTCTGTATTCTTAAAACACCTATGTCTTACAGATCCATGTGGTTTTCATTTAAAAATAGTGATAGGCCCATTTGTACCATTAAAACCAACGGCATGGGAAGAGCTCCACCCATCCCATCAGTTAAATATATGAATATCAGTCATCTAGGAATGTAAGTTTAGGTAAACTGTCTGTCTCCAGTAAACCTCTAAGGCTGTTCAGATGGTAATGAAAACAGGGTGTAGATAATTCTCAGATGCCAGACTTTTTCAAAACCACAGGCATGGTTTTCAGTAAGAAATGGCTCACAGCACTTCCCATCTGAATCGCCCCGCTGCACATTACCAATACTAAAATAAGCGTACTTTTATAAAAAGACATGAAAGTATGTGTCTAGCCAATTGATGCCAGTAAAATATCAAATGTGTTCTGGTAAAGGCTAGTGTTGAACAGTTCGCTAACCAGTCCTGTGTCTGGAAGCCATCTTTTGATTATTTAAAAGCAGACATCCTTTTTCTACCTGTAATTAGATGTCAGTCAGAGTCTTACCTACAGTACAGTGTTGCAGGAAACTGGTAGCTTAAAAATCCATCTCCCATCTCCATCTGAATACAAGACCATTTGATCCGCACCAAATGCTCTTTGGATTTTAAAGCCAAGGAGTCATTTAACCTTTTAGTTTTATTCAATGTTTTTTCAAATTATTTTCTTTGTTGTTGTTCAGTTATTTTGTAATAGCAATCTTATATCGTTAACATGACTTTCGATGCTGTCCAGACATAACAAATCATTGAATTTCACCAATTTTTGATAGAAAAAACAATTAAATACATAAACAGCATTTGCTCTGAGGACCTTAGCTGTAAGGATAATCTTACAACTGTAGATGACACAACAAATTAAAACTTTGTCAATTTCTCACCAGGTTTGATCTCACTCAAATGCCACCTGCATAAATTACATTAATTAATTTCACATGGATCTTATGCAGGTTCAGGTGCGCAACCTTCCTGCAGCACCCATCTGGAAACCATAATTAGGCTGGATTATAATCACATGGCGGTTAAGCTTCCACCTCTGGGCCTTTGGAGCAGATGTCTTGTATATTCTCCAAAAAACTAACTTTTTTTCTTCTTTCACCCGCCAACAAAGAGCTGCTGCCACGAAGACACAAACACTTCAGAATCATTCGGTTGTCTTATCTGCACTAATCCAAGGTTAAATCTCTTATTGAACAGCACCGTGACAATGCCATGAGAGAACATCAAGTATCTGAAAGCACAAGAGCTTAACGGGTGGGTAATCCATCCTTGTTGTTTTAAAGGGCAGTAATTTTGGATTAGTTTTTCTTATGTGTTACCTGTTCAAAGAATTCCTGCTGTTTCATTGTTATGTGTCTTAATATACGCCACTACATCAGAGATTTTAATTAATTTTTAATAAAAACAACGTACTCGAACACTGCAAGAGTTCCACACAACTGTCTTTTAATGCTTGTGACTAATTTCTGGAACCCAACGGGAGAAGCTGTGATGGCAAACTATGCAACGTGGCCAATTCAGTGTGTCTGAAATGGTATAAAAGCCCAGTGGTACGATTTGCAAGCCAGAACGGCGAGGCAAGGCTTCAGGAAAGACACTCATCCACCCAAGCCAACACCGTATACACCTTTTGGAAGATCTTCACCATGAGGCAGTCGCTCCTGTCCATCGTCTTTGCTGCAGCGCTCTTTTTCAAGTGCTACAGTCTGATAGCGGCATTACCCATGGCCAAGGCTGAAGACGGCTCCTTGGAGCAGGATGCTTTTACCTCTCTGCTGAACGATGAAGCCACAGAAAACAGCCTAGGCGATGCAGAGCTGTCCTCCATGACCAAATCCAGAGCTCCGAAGGTAATCGTCATCGCCGCTGATGAAAACCTGTGGAGGGACCTGCGGGTGCTGCACAACGGGCTGCCCCTCTACAAGCGGAGAGTCGACGATAACAACCAGGTCGTCGAGCACAAAGATGTCGGACAGGACCTGACCATCCCCATCCTCAGGAGGGACACCATGAGGTGCATGGTGGGACGAGTGTATCGGCCATGCTGGGAGGTCTAGGACAGTTTGCTCTTCTCATCAAGGAGTCCAAACAGAGGATAGCTGTCAAGTCACCTCACACTAAGTTGCAACCTAATCCAAAAATGTGTGTATCTATAGAAAAATCACTGGAGAGCTGAAAATAAAAACGATTTAATTCTGCCTTATGCCTTTTATATGTTTGGTAACTGTTCTTGACAAAAACATAGATGGTGAAGGTTAAAGATTTTTGTTCAGATTTATTCATATCTATCAGACTTTTCCATTTTCAATAACCGCTGACTGACTGTCTTTTCTCTATGTCTAGTCTTGTTTGAAAAAATGTTGTACAATGTGAGAGGTATAACCTCACAATCAGTTTCCAGCAACAAGAAATTTGTCTTTAAAAAATAGGCTTCTTCTATCCATTAGAACAAACTTAAAACAGTCTCAAACTTTGGATGCAAGACTGGATTGTATCACAAGGTTACAATGCATCAAGGACAGAGAGGCGATAACTGCAACAGTCCAGAGATGTTAAGCTCATCATGCAACAAATGAGACTGAATATACAGGCAGATAAACATAAATTCTTTCAAAAATTCCATATAATACTCTGTGTATGTAGAGGTAGTGAATGTTCAGCTAGGTAAATGTCATCACCGGTTCACAACAAGAGTCATCTCAATTGTAGGATCTTTACCTTCATATAATAAGGTAAAGGCCTTACAATACCAGAGAAAGAAGCCCGGTGATTTAGCCCTGTGAGTAAGCAGCTGGTCACAGTGAGGAGGAAGAATTCCCTTTAAATGGGAGCAGAACCAGACTGGGAGAGGGGCAGGCATCTGCTATGACCAGTTGATGGCTGCTGTTAAGTTTATTGTTGGGACTTTCCAGTGTTTGTAATAAGCTAAACTCATTGCCTCCAAGTTTGCCAAAATGTTACATCTTCAAAGCACCGTGTCAGAAACATTCTCACCTCTGGAAATACTCTCTTTGGCTTTGGCAAAGGCTTCACTGTGAGGAGGGATGCATGCCATCTTCTGACTTGGTATAAATCTTGGACATTCTCACATTGGCTCAGTTTGGTGTCCAAAGGACTTAGAAAGCAGCTTAAAGTCTGTATTATTTAATTAGGCTGACCACATAAAAAAATAAAATAAAACAACAAACTGAATGTGGGTGCTGAGATTTAGTCTGAAATATGTCATATATGTAACTTAAAAATTAAACACACTCAAACTCAGCATCCAGGGTTTGAACCGGAGCAGGACACTTTGGGTAAAGTACTGCTGGAGGTCTTTTCCTGTTAATAGGTAGCTCTTCCACTCCACTGTCACCAAGTGAAAATGAAGTTCAGTCCCACATAAAGTAAGACACCGGGTCACACTGAGTGTGAAAATTAGTTAACACTCTAGTTTATATAAACACTAGAGAGGTGCAAATTGGGTAACACACCCCGTGAAATGGTGTGATCTTCTTTTCTTCAAAGGACTTTCCTGGAATTCAAGTAACTTAAGGAGTTAAAACATCTGCAGTGGGAGGAAATCCTTTGTTAATTCCAGTGAATTGCTTGGTCAAGTCACAAATCCCCATGCAATTCTGCTTCCTTATAAAATAACATTCAGATTTTCACAGAAGAGTTTGTTACATCACGTCCTGGATACTGGTAAATGACTGCAGCCTTACGTGGGTTATTGGCTAGCTGCCTGCCTGCAGAATCAATGTATGCTCTTGGGTATAGGAGCTCATCTTCCACAAGCGGTAAGGTGTGCACCATAATAATGCCAGAGCATTGCAGGTACATCCTGCACGTCTGCCCTCAACTAACAAATTGCTGTAAGTTGGAGTCAGGATTCCTGACTTTTCAATGCAGATGGTTTGGGTAATTATACAGTGTGGTCCATGTTTTAGAAAATACTAAAGAAGATCAGATTCAATCACAGGAAAAACACCATGAGACAATAAACAGATTAAACCAGAAAGCTCTGGACTAATGGGTCAGCAGCAAGTCTTGTTGCTGTGAAAGAGTTATGCATCTGTCAGAAACAGCAAACGTGGGTTATTTGACATACAATTTTCAAGAATGTGCTGTCATCAGTACATAGTTATTTAAATGACTGCAGAGTCTAGACTAGAAATCCCAAGTGTATATATTTTTGAGTCAATCAGCAGCAACAAAGTCTGTTCAAACTGAGTCATGCTGAAAATCTGTGGAAGGAATAATCTGTTAATGAGGTGGGAAGTTTTGGAAATTGGGAACAAAAACAAAACAAACAAAATACAGAAGAAACTCTTTAACATACAATGGAGATTGTAAAATATTACTTAATTATTATTAAATATTGACTTAGGGGGCTGATAATGTTACTCATAGGCCATAGTGGAGAAAACTTTAATTTACTTTTGGAATGTATTCAACAATCATTAAAAAAAACCTCCAATATGCAACTTTAAATGTTTGCCAGAACTTAAGTTTAATTAGTTTAATGACATTAACTTGTCTGACTTGGCTGACTAGTCTGTGACCATCTGGGAAACACTGGTTCCCCACATGGGAAAAGAAGTATTCAGTGACCAGTTCAGAGTAGTTTCGGGAAGTTGATTGCAGTCACTGGGAAAATGATTGCTAACGTGTCAGTGACCCAGGCCTACAGACCAGTCAATAACTCCCACCAACCATCTGTTGCTTGGGAAAAACATGTATTCCCCAAACATTTTGGGGTTGTTACTCAAAAAAGTCATGTATTACACAGAGCTTCTTAATAAAGAAATGCAGTATGTTGCTTCATTACTCAGTGGAAAGTAATTCATAGCACTACTTGTTACTCTACTTTTGTGTTACTCTGTGACATGAACTGAGGCTACAGTCCCACACACCAACACAAATCTACAATACACTACACTAACGAGGTCATCTTTTCTTTAAGTGCTAAGTTTGAACACAAAGTGACAACACAGAGCAAAGTTTAAAACCAGGTATAAATGGAGGCTAGAATGTTCTAGCCTACCTGCTCATCACTGTCTTTTTTACCTGTTAAAGATCAGGCTCTGGCTGCTCGGAAACAACATGAATTAAAACTATTTCATGTCGGCAATCTGCTAGCAACTTAAGTAATCACTTGGAGGTTTTTCGGTATAGGACCTACTTTGTAAACAATTTCACCCAAGGAGAACCCGAAACCTCGAGAAACCATCGTCAAACATGTGGGGAATACATATTTTCCCCTAATCACCAGTCGTTTTTAGGGTGTCACCAACTGATCTCTATGCTTGTCTGACCTCAAGGTGATTTTCACTGGTGCGTATTGTCCATATTTGCCTATCGACAGTTTTGCACATGTTGTAGCTGTTTAATGTCACCAGGGGGCAGTGTCACAAATAACTCATCTGTGGGCCACTCTTGCTTGTGCTGTTGTTTGTGCTGTTGAATTTTTCTGGAGGACTGTACAATGTAGTGTTGTGGAAGTTTCCATTTAATAAAGCCTGCAGACAAACGGTGAGCGGTAGCTAACATCCTTTAATCAAAAAAGAACAAAAACCCAAGCTTGGTGAGAGCAGCCATCATCACGGGGCAGACGATCAGCAGAGTCTCCACTGAACCCAGCAGGGTCCTGGGTTTAAATACTTTCTACAGAAACAAAAGGCAGTACACAGCTGTTTTCACACCTTTGGTCTTCCCCCAAAGAAAGTTTCACACTCCCTTGCTACCTCTTACAGTCGTTGAAGAGACAAAAGACTCTTCCCCCCACTCTGGGTTCTTTGCATGTGAATGCTTCCCCCCA
>VUQG01022993.1:0-14630 GCA_015106755.1 Etia nguti | reverse complement strand
CTGAGATCTGATTTCTGGGATTTTCTCTGTATTATTGAAGAGTCTCTACCTCGCAATATAAAGTTACTTGAAGTGACTGTTGTTGTTGCGCTATATAAATAAAATTGAACTAAGTAGAATTCAAGAAGTGAGAGAGATCTGGCCATATTCCATTTTCTAAGAGACTAAGCTGTTTGATAGGATTTGAGTTTTTATTTCCCCTTTGAGGGCAAGTGGTGCTACAGTTTTGTAGTTTGATTTTTTTTTTTTTTTAAACATGTATGACTATCAAGCAAAATCTCCCTGGTTTGCACTATGGAGGGGAAATAAATGCCTTCTGGGTTGTGTCAGCAAGGGCATCCAGTGTGTTTAAAAAAACAACAAATAAATGAATAAAAACTATAAAAATCCTTTGTGAACTAAAAAGTGGCTAAAAGTATCTTTTAGCATTCTGGTCCAGAGTCCACACTGGCAGTAATGTGAAGAGTGAAGCCATTACTACTTATGCCTAAAGCAATACAAAGCTCAACAAATGAAGGCCAGATGAAGGTCATCTAAATTGGTGGAAAAGCGTTTTTTGTCCAGCTTGCACATTTTCTGCATTTCTGAATGATATGTGATTTATTGTTTTCATCTTGAGGAGCCACAGTAACCAGTGTTATGAGCAGTAAAGCTGTAGCTTTATTAATAAAATTAATCACCTTCTGTGGGAGCGGACTTTTGGTAACTGTTCTACATTGAGCTAGGCATCAAGTGTAAAAAGCAGCATACTTAAGATGGAAACTTGTGGCACCCTACTTCTTACAGGAAATCCATCAGAAGTAACAATGTGTTTGTCTCTGTAAGGTGTCAATATTAAAAATAAAATGTCAGAAAACATTTAACTTTATCACTCTACTGAATCTGCTAAGCCATAAAAACAAACAAACCAATCAGCTAACCTCCTTGACACAGGTAAAGATCAAATCACACAAAAACAGGATATAAATCCTGATTTCATTTATTACCTGTAAATAATTGTACACTGTCATCATGTCAGAATAAAGCCTTTTTTACAACTATATTCAATACCATGAAGCAGAACCGAGCAGTTACATATGACTTTCGAAACCAGTGTCTCTCATCAGCCTCCAGGAAGATGAACCCCTGAGAAAAATCTTCACGTTGCACTTTTAAGACATTTCATTCTGAACCACTGGCATTTACACGTAGGGAGCAAAATGCAATACATTTGTTAATCTGAGGGTGTCTGCAATGTACACTCCAGTTTCTGAGCTGGAGCCTCATTCTCTTCAGTGTGTTGTGCTCTCGCTGACTCCACCTCAGAGCTGGCCATTAGCGCTGACACCCTCTGTGTGAGCCGCTCAAGGACCAAATCAGCGGTGCTGGTGAGACTGTGCTGCAAAGACAAAGGGGAGTGAAATAATGAGTGGGGTGACAACGCTAACGTGTGCATTAAGATATTTATTTTTCACAAGCAGATCATGGTGATTCTTTTTATTTGGAGCTTCTTAGGGATGCTTTCTAACTCCAGCTGCTCAGTGATGAAGAATAGCACTTGTATCACAAAAGCTCATTGTGAAGGCGAAATCCCACTAAAAGCATTAATGAAGTAATAAACGTGGGCTAAAAACCATACGAAATCATTTTCCTTTTAAAGTCCTGCAGCTGGCAACTCGATGTCAGTTCAAATACCTCTTCTTAGCTTGAGTTCAGCAGGTATATGCAGACGCACTGACCATGAGGACGCTACACCGTACCATGACTGTCACACAGGTCTCAGCTACAAACCTGTAAGATGTGCAGCCCCTTCAGTGTGAGAACAGCCAGCTCTCTCAAACCATCTGCAGTTAAATCCAAGTATATGAGGGACAGCAAAGGACTTTTGAAGCTCCGTCTCCACTGCAGCTGAAACTGTCCATTTTGTCCACTTCCCATCGGATGGAATTTATAACACAGTAATTCCTGCATTATAGAAAAGAAGGATTTATATATATATATATATATAATTTTAAATAAAAAAACAAAACCTACAATCTGTCCCTTTCAATCATACTCGCTTCATCTGTACCTACTTTGCCACTTTATTGATGAGCAGGTGTGTTGCTCTTCTATATTCTTACAATCAGAAAATCCCATGAAGACAGGAAGCTTCTGTTAGTGTATCCTGCTAACAATACTGTGCGGATGTTTCATTTATTCCTCTGAGCCAGTGAGGTCCATTTATATTCAAAAACTATTAAAAACAGACCAAGAAGTCACAACAATGCACCGGCTCATATCTTCCTTCTTTCCTATGAACAAACACTGCAGTTTGTTTTGAGTCAATCCCACACATCCACAGCATCCTGCCGGTGAAACTAATCACTACAGTAGAAAGAATCTTCCTACAGCTACAAGTAGTTCAATATATGCACTCTTTTTTCCCAGTTAAGAACTACAATAAGTAGCATTGCCATGAAATGACTGAGCCTTTATCTTAAGTGACAAGCAGTGAAAAAGATCTGTGTTCAGTGGCAACCATCAATCTTGGAGCTAAGGGCTTCAGGCTAAGGGTTTAAGTATTAAGAGATGGATAAATACATTGACTTTTATTAAAAAATCAAAAAACAAAAAAAATACAGACTATCCATTAGTAAAGAAGGCTCTTACTTGTCCATATGTGCCCAACAGCACCTCCTTCTGCCCATCAAAATCCAGATCGATGACCAGAGCACAAACTACTGCATCCCACTGGTCACTTTCCAAGAGGCATGTGGACTGGGACAAACCATGCTTCTGGACATCTCTGCAATAAAAGACATGCAATACAAAAACACCAATTTCTTCGTCTTCGTCAAACACACACACACATGTGCAATAGCAATAACACTAAGTGCAATACTCTTTTCTGGCATCGTTGTATCATACTCAATTGTATATAGCATTTGTATTCTATTTTATTCGATTGTATATAGGTATTTTATTTTATTCTATTCTATTGTTTACAGTATCTTATTGATATCTTATTCTAGTGTTTTTCTCTAATTTTTCTATGCAACTTTGCACTGTAAACTGCTGTAACAAAACAAATTTCCCACGCGTGGGACTAATAAAGGTTATCTTATCTTATCTTGTCTTCAGAGAGAAAGCGAAACTGCACAAAACCACTCATTTGTCTCTGACCTGTACACAACTGCCATCTCTATGGTACTGGTCACTAGTAGGTTATAGCTTTCCATTTCCACACCTGGAAAAGAAAAAGAAACGGACATTCTTGAGGTGCGCTGCAGATTCAATAAAGGCAAAGTGAAGCAGAGATCAAATGTAACAGAGTAGTATCGTACCAGTCTCTCTGCCACCCTCTGTTTGGAAGCTCAGAGGGAACAGCAGCACGGTAGAGATTGGACTGTCAAACTGGACCCGCCAGCTCTGCAAAACCTCTGACATAAACACACACAGACACATCACTGAAAACACAAATATAGAAACACACTCGGAGTAGTGTCATGTCTGGGGAAAACCAGACACCTCTCACCACCTGGCCAATACCATCCCTACAGTGAAGCATGGTGGTGGCAGCATCACGCTGTGCAGCAGGGACTGGGAGACTAGTCGAGGAAAAGATGAATGTAGCAGTATACAGAGGCATTCCTGATGATAACCTGATCCAGAGTGGTCTGGACCTTGGACTGAGGAGTAGACTCATCTTCCAGCAGGACAACAACCCTTAACACATAGCCAGGATAACAAAGTAGTAGCTTTGGGACCACTCTGTGAGTGTCCTTAAATGTGGCCCAGCCAGAGTCCAGACTTTAATCTGATTGAAAGGGAATGGAGAGATCTGAAAATAGCAGTGAACCGACACTCCAACGGAGCTTGAGAGATTCTTGAGAGAAGAATGGGAGAAACCTCTCAAAAATAGGTGTGCTAGCTCGTAGCATCATACTGAAAAAGTCTTGAGACTGCAATTGCTACCAAAGGTGCTTCAACAAAGGCTGTGAATACTTACATGTACATCCATGTTATAGCTTTGTTTTTTTCACCTTGTAATTATGGAGTATTGTGGGTACAATTTTAAGGTGAAAAATGAATTTCATTTATTTTTGGAATAAGGCTATAATGTAACAAAATGAGTAACAAGTGAACTGAATACTTTCTGGATGCACTGTATGTTCAGCATTTCTGCAGAGAAGCCGGGAGTTCAGTTTGACTACGTCAGTGGTGGTTAACAGCATGAAAAGGAATCATCAGACAGTCGTGTGATGGAGCAACTCTAAGAGGAACGTTCAAGTATGTTCCACTACCCTCACCTAGCTCAGTCTGGCTGACCACAGCTAATCCAACACAGCCATTCTGACAGCCAAACACTGACAGCCGCCGGCCTCCAGCTATGCTCAGTATATCCATCCATAACACACTGCACAGAGAGAAGGAAACAAACACGTGGTTACAGATCATATGTGTGTTTTACTTATTGCCACTGTGACAAACAAGGCTTTTTTTTCTCGTATTGATGACTAAACAATGACCAACAGTACTACACAAAAGTCTTAAGCCAACTTTCATAGTTTGCTTCCAAGAAGCCAAGCGTTCTTGTCATTGTTAAAGCGGTCTTTAGCCACACTTGTTCAGGCTTTCTGGAAGTCATTCAAACTTTTTCTTTTGACACTGGCTACTTTTTCCCTTTTTACAGATAAATGCTTTTGTTTGTTAAGCCATTATTATTATGCTGAATAAACAACAGCATGATAAAAAAGACAGCTAACTCAAGGGATAAATCTTTGCTGTCCACACATAATAGACAACTTAGTAAAGAACTAATTTTAACTTGTATCATTAAATGGTTCGTTATTAGCGTCCAGTCACAAAACAATACAAATTGCTCTCAGCTCATTAGTTTAATCTAGGAGAAATTCCAAAGATAACATTGTGACAGTCATAAAATTGTATTTTTGTACCAACAAGGTGATTCCCAAAGAGCTACAGTACCGTAAATAAGTATTTGGCCTCTTCCTGATCACTTAGCTTTGCACAAATCTGTCACACTGTTTCAAATCATCAAAGGAATTTAATTATTCAAAGATAACCTGAGTAAATGCAAAATGCAGTTTTTAAATTATGAATTTAATTTATTTTATGAGAAAAAAAAACTATTCAAGCCTACCTGGCCTGTCAGAAAAAAGAAAGGAGAGTGTCTGGCACTCTTGGAGTAATTTTGGTAGGCTGGCCACCCCTAGGAAGGTTACTGCTATTCCAAGTTTTTGTTGATAATGGCTCTCACTGTGATTTGCTGAAGTCCCACATCTTTGGAAATTTCTTTGTTACACTTCCCAGACTGACAGATATCGATGACTTTGTTTCTCATCTGTTCCTGAGTTTGTTTAGGTCCCGACATGATGCGCTGCTTTTTCTTTCAGAGCTCTTTTTCACAGTAAATCTGTTCATTTCATTTTGTTGTCTCTTGTATAACAATGATCACCTTCATGACTTTTAGTATTATGTGTATTCATTCGTTTCTGGTTAAATCATTATTGTACGGGAGGTGTCAGGCACCAGAAGTTCAGGTATTACACTACAAATCCAACATTTTTTGAAGGCACTGAGCAAAGAACAAGACCGAAAGATGAAGACTTTCCCCATATCGAGGGTGTGAATGGTTTCTGTCTCTCTGTGTTAGCCCTGCTGCAGGTTGGCAACCAGTCTAGTGTGTACCCGCATCTTGCCCTATGGGAGCTGGCTCAAGCCTCGCTGTGACCCTTAATCGGATAAGTGGAAAAAGAATGGATGGATAGATCTGAAACATGTGGGACTTGAGCAAGTATCCACTGTCAAATACCCTGAAACATACAATGTTTAACTTGTGATTTCTCACTTCTACTACTTTTATTTTCTGTCTCACTCTCAGTGTTGCTGACTGTTATTATATGCACCATCCTGTTCGTAACTTTCTTGTTCCTATCTTAAAACACTCTTTTCACATTTCCATGCTTCCTTCCTTACTCCGACTTTAGTAAATGACACTATAATGACATTATCATTCTTGTGTACAGTAATAGACCTGCTAACTGAGTACAAACAAACTGTACAAACAGTGATCAGAAGAGCAAGCTGGATAATGTGGGAAATCATGAATCTGATTAACAGAGAAACACATATTGCTCATCCCTCATCAAACCCAATCAGCCCAGCAGCCACATACAGAGACGTGAGAGCTGAAGGGACTCACTTGCTGGGAAGCTGCTGTAGCTCGGGGAAGAGTCTCTCCACTGGCTGCTCTTCAAACTGATGCAAGGAGGCGTTCTGTTAGACACAAGAGAGTCGGGCTGAATACAACGCTGATGTTTGCATGATCAATGTAAACATCTTCAGATATACAAAATTACAACAGATTACAATCATGCTTTATCTCCAGTGCTTCCTGTAGTATTAGTTCTGATATATATAACCACAGCATGCATCTATATGGTTTCATTTTAAAGTATGGAAGAGGATTAGGATTTTTTTTTTTCACAGTTTTGGAACCAAATTCAGAATTCTGACTTTTTTTCCATAAAATTCCTAAAAAAAAAAATAAAAGACTACTAATTTTTTTTTTTTTTGATGATTTTTCCTGTCTGATAATATTCAGGTGCCTACACGAACACTAAAGCAGGGTTTACTTGCTGTGATCTTTCTTCCTGTTCATGCTAGCCATAACAAATCCCTTTATTATGTGATTCCAGTGAGGTGATGAGGAAGAACAAAGTACAGTTCTTGTTCTCTGCTAGTATGAGGCTTCAGAAGGATGAGTGAGACAAATCCAATGGCTGTTTGGTCCAACAGTCCCTGTGGAATTTCCAGGGATGGTGTCCCTGCTGAGCTGCAGTGGAGCTTAGACAACACATAGAGTGGGTTTCACAGTAAACAGGCTGTCACTGTGGAAGACATTCATTTTCTTGGCCCTTCTGAAAGGCTGAAGCCAGATTTTACTTTACGTTCAACAATATTTTTAAAGAAAGAGTTTTGAAGATTTTATCCCCCACAGCTTCCACTGGGAACACACAGAGAAGCCATCCAACCGTGTATTTTCTGATGGTTAGACATGAGAGGTGATTCCCACCTCTAATGTCAGGAATCCCCCGCTTACTCTGCTGCTACCGTGACTCGACATAATGGATAAAAGGACTTACTAGAGAATACATTGATACACAGATAAGAAGGAGACAAATATTTTAGGTTCTTATTAGAATGCATTGATCTGGTATTTGTTCTGACCTCCTTGTAAAGGTGGATCCTCTGGTCATGACCGCTTAGCAGAAACACCGTCTCACTCCCTCCTTCAGCACACTGCACTCTGACAGAGGGAGACAAGCTCACTGACATGATAAATGGTAAATCGACTGGTACTTATATACATTATACTGCTACCTCCATATATTTCTACTTAATTTGAGCACTCAGAGTGCTTTCTGCTTTGAGTCTCACTCACCCAATCACACGTTCATACAGTGCCTCTATCTATTCCTAAGCCCTTTAATTGTACTGGTAGTTTAACACATAGACAGAAGGAGCCAGGAGTCAAGCTACCGACATCCTGACTGGTAGACGACTCGCTCTACCTGAGAAATACATTACATTTACTATCCAGACCCACCCACACACACACGCACAATCTGTACTTAAACTGCTCACTGGCTGAGCACAGCCATAAAGATACTAGAGCCCATTCATGAATATTCGTGTATAAGCTCATCAAAAATGATGGATTCCAGCTGAGATACGGAGTCAGTCTGGCAGAAACACAATGATTCAGCACAGCAATAGGATATAAAATGCGGTAACAAAAGAGTTATCAGTACTAGAGAAATACGTTAAATATTTAACATCATTGAAATCTCAATTGTCAAGTAGCTGAAGTTGTAATGCTACCAGCCTGGTAGCCTTTTGTAATAATTAATAATCATATAAACGGACCACAGTTCTGCAGACGGATTATTGTGCATGTATTTTTTTATTTACTTATAACTGTCTTCCATGTATTCTTGTTTTGAAACGTCTACACACTGTGTGATTTTTAGCAATTTTCTGAGCTATTGTTAAGCCAAACTGTGCAACATGAATCTAATGAACTTGGGCAGGACATTAGTCACCTCCTGAATGTGAGCCAGGATGTATGGGTGTTATCCTCTGCTGTCTGTTTCTATGATAACAGCAGGGGAAGCACACAGCACACAAACAAGCTTCTGTTCCCTCAACTAAAGTGGATTTTCTTCCTTGTTGGAATCCCAAACACAGGTGCCAGCATCACATTGATCAGCGTGTTATTTCATGCTCCTTGGTTAGTAGGAATACACCGCAGCAGCACGTACAGTCAGACACTGTCAGAGTTTTGGCCATTAGAACAGCCAACTCTGAACTCTTTCACTATGTAAGCAAAAACAGCATGACCAAAGATATCACAAATATCTTTGGTCATGAGTCATCTTTCATGTTGAACTGCCAAAAATCACATTGTGTATATCCAGCTTCAGTGTGTCCAACTTCACCTGGACAGGCAAGTCTACCAAAGGAAGCCAACAGAGGAACTCACGTAATGCAAATTTCAGCATTCCTGGTCACCTAGACATTTTTTTTTAAAGAGAATGATTATGTATATCGTACACTTAATGCTGCTAGGTATATCTCAAACATGCTAAGCCCTTACAACCACCACCTATATTGTGCCTATTTGTTTATTAGTAATTTCTGATTGACGCTACAACCTCAAAGGAGATGATCATAACCTGCAGCAGGAGATCAGGAAGAGCTCGGCTTTCTCTTTTAATTCTTGGTTAAAACTATGTAGCAAAATCTGCAAGGTTAGTTACCATGGTGACTATAGTCAGCAAGAACTATCTTTGTGGCTCTACAGCAGCAAACTTACTCTGTGTGGTAAAGCTGGAAGGGCGTGAACTGCAGCTCCAGATTCAGGCAGCTTTCTGTTCAGAGAAACACGACATGATCAGGACATATCAGAGAGAGCACAACACATATGTAGACAATGCATCGCTCACGTGCAATAGACTCCAGGTTGAACTCTGAGCCAGGTTCATAGTCACAGTAGATATTCAGGAATGGAGTGGCTTTGTCGCCAGAGTCCTGCGAGGAGAACAGCCACGGATCAGTATGCTTCGACCATGGCACAGTTCATACTTCACACACGCTCTGACTGATTTTAAAGTTAAAATACCTTAATGAAGGTGATGCCCACCACCAGACCTCTCTTGGGTGGAGACTTGATGAAAGCATCGATTGATACGATCTCTGCATCAACTAGATAAGAAAACAGAGTCAAACCTTTTCAGCACTGAGCGACTACAAACAACAACCTGCATCATAACAGAATTAACATACGACCGTACACCGACAGCTCTATAATTTATTTCAGACTTATAGAATGATAATGCTGTTTGTTTTTCTGAAATAACAGGATAAATATTCAGAGAAAATGTTTCACTATAAGACAGAAAATGTGTTTTGTTGCTCTGAGCTAATGAGAGAAGCTCTCTTTTATGAAGTAAGATCTATATTGTTAACCTCCACCAGTATCATCTACAGTATATTACTCAGACCCTTTATGTTTATTTGAAGACTTGTGTTTTAGAATACAAACTATATTCACCAAATACACTGCGATGTCATTTAAAATGAAAACACAAATTTATGGCCTACGCAAAATCTACGGAGTAGAAGAAGAAATATAAAACGTATACTAAAGCATTAAATATTCAACGTCACCATTAAAATAATGAACACATTCATGCATCTTCACCACCCTTCACACCATTTATATGAAACGCAGCAACACTTTCTCTTCTGTTGTGTTTAGTTTTGCTGCCACAAGGACAGAAAATATTTCATAGCTCATATCACAATGCCTTCATTTATTACCCATTTCACTTATTAAGCTCCCTGTACCATTGTTTTAGATGTTTACTCACTATGCCCATTGATTATTTTTTATTTTGCTTTGTTCTATTTGTTAGATTTTCTGTCATTTTTATCTTTTTAGTGCTGTCACATTGTATTTATTCGTACTGTATGCAGAGCTATTCTCCTTTATTTAAGCTGTTCTGTTAAAGGTTGTATTTAAAGTTTAAATCTTATCATTTTAAAATAATATAGAAGGGATGCACTGATAGGGCGAAGGAAACAAAAAAAATCTTCATTACAATAACTGTGTTTCAAGTCTTCATCCTACTATCTGTGACATTTTGTCAGCCTAAAACAAATGTCTCAACAGAAAACCACGGGTGAGTGACACTAATAAACATCTTCTTGTTTGCAGAAACGCTGACATGAGTCAAAGAGACCAATATCAGAAAATATTTGTGCATTCCCATACATCATTCTGAAATATGCCAATCTGTACGATTGTTTTGCTGTTGCTTGAAGTGTTAAACTTCTGTAATTTTACTTGAGTAAAACATTCAGTGCATGAGGTTTACGTTGAAACAGAGTATTTCTATTGTGTTGCGTAGCTTCTTTTACTTAAAGCTCTGTAGCAACGTCTATGTGCACATATCTGAGTATTTGAACAACAAAGGAGTAAAACAAGAGTTCTTTCCAATCCCCACTCACTGGGGCCCCTTAAGAGAGTTCTATAGCTTCATTTCAAGTCATCTATTGGTTGTTAAGGGGGGAGGGGATAAAGTCTGTCAGACCTCAGAGACCCCAAAAAACGGGGGCCCCAATCATTGAACCTGTCTGTTTCTATGTGACTTTTTTTGTCATGCAAATTACTTTTTAGCCATTCACTCTTACTCCACAAGGACCATCTAATCACATGCTGGAGCCCTGACTTGACTGCAGCAGACTTCTGCACTTTGAACAGGTCTGCTGTTTATTGCACAGTATTGCCTGGATTGTCTCTTGCGGTTCAGAACCAATGAGTGACAGCAGTTACGCCCTATCTATTATGTACAGTCTATTTTCCAAACCCAGGGGTCAGTCCATATGACTATAAGAAAAGGACTGTTAATATAGAGATTAACACCAAGATGTTAACATACTGTCAGGACTCTTCAAAGAGTCACAAAAATGCAAGTAGTTTATGGACGACAGGAGAAGGTAGGAGTTGTTCTGATGCCAAAATCTACTTTGACGGATGCTGTCTTCTATAAATGCTTTTAAGATTTTTTTAAATGTATTTTTATTTTATTTGATAGAAGACACAGGAAACAGGAAAGGGGGTCTAGGTCTAATGTTTAATATGTAGGAAACAGTAGAAACAAGCATGTTATTTAGATTCTTATGTTAAGTGTAAGTGCTTCAGTACTGAAACTTGAGTAAAGTTCTTGAGCACTTGACCCGTCTTTCCTCTGCGTACCTGGGATGTAAGTGAACTGAACCTCCTTGGCCACCGGTCGGATCTTCTGCTGCAGCTCCTGGTATCTGAAACACACCACCTTCCCTTTGAGAGTGGCCGCTAACAGCTCCTGCTCCCCGGCCTGACACAGCCCGTAAATGTTACTCTGCGATGGGAAGCGGCTGAAACTGTCCTCCACGAAGGGATACGACTCTCGGAGCATCTTGCAGGATACAACCACACTCACTGGTTTATATTAAGATATTAAGATTTATATTAAATATTTAAGACTTTTCCCTGTCCATGCTTGTTTAGTGGCGCAGAGTCCTCAAACTCCATAACAATGAGTTGGATTAAAAATGTTCCCGCTCGTTCATTTCAAAATTCAGCCAACACTCTACACAAATTGCATATCAACGCTAAAGTAACTCAGGTAATATTATTTTGTTCTGATATCACATATCCTCTAACGAGTGTCTCTAAGACATAATAAACAACGTGAATAGCCACAGACAGTATCCATGAAGAAAAACATCCGGGTTTGACCCGAGCTGCGTTCAATCTTATTGGAAATATGGGATTTAATATCTATAAGGGACTCAGGGAAGAGAAAAACAGGGCCATTCTGGACAAAACCGCTATGGAAATATTTGAAAATATTACTATATTTTAGAAAGTTATTTTAAGGTAGATTTGTCGTTGTTCCCGTGAACGGTTTCTTCATCCTGTCGTGAAAACACAGCTGCCAGCTGTCTTTTCACGTGCATTTAAAAAGCCACACGTCCTTTACAGAGTAAAGTCAGTCATTCTATTTAAGGTAAAAAAAACCAAAAAAAACCAGCTTAAATTGATTAAATTTTTAATTTAATATAATACTTCTGCCAGTTTGGTTTAATCCCCCCTACTTTACTACGCCATGAAAGGCAGCACGTGGCTTTTCTTCTTCATGTCGTAAACGGGTGGCAGATTCAGTGCATCAACTTGTATCGTGCTGCCATCTAGTGGCACCAAATGCCTTCTTTTAAAACAAGAAAGCATGTGTTGAAGTATTTTGTCTGGGATTGTAATTTTCTGGTTGCATTTATTTCCGTTCTATTACTTAATTTTTCCACGTACACCTTTGACAATTCCTGAATCAGTATTATATGCATGTGTGTTTAATTAATGCATGCTGCAACAAACCAGTTAGTTGCATGAATACAGTAATGGTCAGCCACCAGAGGTCAGAGCTAACTCACTCATGCAACTGAAGCAATTCCAGAGACGTGCAGTGCTGAGTGCGGTGGTTAGCACTGACCTCTGTTCAAATCCAGGCTGTGGGTTCTGCTTCCTCCTACAGTCCAAAAACACGTGTGGGTTTAGGTTAACTTGTAATTCTGAATGGGCTGTAGGCATGAATGGTTGTCTGTTTCTGTGTGTTATCCAGGGTAAGACAGGGGTCTGTCCCAAGGGGTCCACAACATAGGAACAACTTTCTCTGTTAAAACAGGCTTTCTGTTCATTTCTAAGGTGGAGGGTGAACATTAGTGCTCTAAACGTTTAAGGTTATTGTCTCACAGCATAATAAATGAGATGTGGGAACCGCTTTAGTTTACCTGCAGATCAAAGTGAAAATCATTTGATTGATGGACTGAACATGTATACTTAGTGTGTCCTGTGCTCTATGAGCTGCAGTTCAACCAGTATAAAAGATACTTAACAGCAGATTAGAATCATGTTGACTTTTTCACATTCCCGCACTTCACCCAGTCAAGTTAGAAAGGTACAGCTATACAACTTGTACATATAACTCGTATTCCCCATCAGAGACTCTAATGCACCTAAAACATGCTGTAAATAACAGAATAAGTGAAAAGGGCACTTCCAGCCGACTTTAAACCCTAACTCGGAACATAGCCTGCACCAGACCAGGTTATGTGTTCAGTGAAGGTTAGCACAATGAGGAAAAAAAGAAAAATGCGGTAGCTGTCTATATTCCTACTCCCGATCACCTTTACTCCTGAGAAATGTAGAGAAGACTAAACGGCAGGTCAAAGTCTCCTGAGTTTATGATATTTAAAGCAAAATTGTTATTTGTTCAAACCATATAAAGTCCTCCAACCAGCATTGTGCTTTTCTAATGTAGCAATTTGAACAAACCAGCCCAGGTAGGTCAAAGCATTTCACTGGGAATTGAGTGAAAGAAGGAGGCTGTGTATATAGTAGACACACATGAGAATTATTAATCAATAATTAATTTATTAATCAGTTAGCTTAGATCAGTGATTCTCAAACTGTGGTACTTGAGCTCTCTCTGGTGGTACGCCTGAAATCTCCAGTTTTTTTTAGATTAAATAATATACCATTGTGGAGGTAGGCAAAGACGACACGAGAGTTCCCGGGGGTTTGCTGGGAGCCGGAGTCGACCAGAAAACGTCTCCCCGAGCGTGAGTCCTCTATGAAGAGCAGCCTTTCCTTATCGCCAGCGGTCGCGGCCGCTACAGAGCGCTGGCGAGGACACGGGAGATGCCGTCGGTGAGTCGGGAACTATCGCCTGGATGCCGAAGCTCCTGGTAGCCAAGAGAATGCGATCCGCTTCTTCTGCGAGTGAGCGGTAATCCTTCGCGGCCAGCAGCAGGGAGTTGGCAAGGCCAGCTCGCACCGACAACTGTCGGAGGAAGAAGTGAGTGAAGAGGAATCCGAACCTAGCAAGGACAGCGTGCTCTCCGTGAGCTCGAGAGAGAGAGAGGAGTTTCTCGGCCCGCTCTGCGTCGGAGAGGGAGTAGCGCCGCAGCAGCAGCGCCTTCAGAGCAGTGTATTTCCCTTGGGTGGGGGGGATCCCGGAGGAGGGTCATCACACGGCGGGCGGACAGCGGATCCAGCAAGGCCACGACATGATGGTATTAAAAAAACGTACAGCTCTGCTATCACTTCCGACATAAATGAAGACAGAAAACTAAACAGCAGTGACGTTTGAAGGGTTACTGAAGTTGGGCTAGCTGGTATATAATGATGTGCTATGTGGTGGCTAGCTACACAGCTATGTTAGCATAACATAAACACAGTGAAGCTGGAGGATGAACGCTAACTTTTTTCCACTCGATAACAGTTCACGTGAGGGTTCCCGATGGTTAGGGACAAATGCAGTCGCATTGCAGGATGCTGTAAACGGACCAAACTTCAGTCAGGAGAACAACTGCAGTATAAGGTTAGTCATTAATATACTGCTGCATGTGCTGGGCTGTAGTTACATCATAAGGTTTTAAAAACTGAGCTTTAAAACATGCTGCTGATGAATAGTGGTAATAAGAACCGAGAGAGGCCGACAGTGATCACTGACTGTTTTTAGGGGCTTGTTCAGATT
>VUQG01022992.1:15883-30179 GCA_015106755.1 Etia nguti | reverse complement strand
TTAGTTTTAGTTTCCAGGTTAGTGTGTGTGTGTGTGTGTGTGTGTGTGTGTGTGTGTGTGTGTGTGTGTGTGTGTGTGTGTGTGTGTGTGTGTGTTAGCAATTGTTTATGTTGAAATTTTGCTATGTACTGTACATGTTGTGTTGTCAGTAGAGGTGGGTTTCAATAATCGATTTATCGATTAAAATCGATTTATCGATTAAATTAATTTTAGCTTTAATAAAGTGATATCGATTAATTAAGATCCTGAATCAATTTTTAAATATAAATGTATTTTGCCAGAAACGCCAGAATCTCAGGTTAAACCTCACAAAACTATTTCAACAACCAAACAGCTAAAAGAGTAACTTTCTCTCAGTGTACTTCAAGAACAGTTTCCCATTCGCTTGCTTTACCCAGCAGTCTACCATTGTTTAAGGCGCTGTCGGCCGCTGTTTTTTTTAAATGACTTCCGACAAGAAAGCCTCATTTCTGCCGTTCAGTACCGAAGAAATTTAAACTTTTTAAAATTATGAGGAAAAATTGCAAAACGCTTAGCTGTGTCTCTAATAAAACCTTTGTAACTTTGCTCCGCTTCACTTCAGCAACATCAGGTAATGTTCATATGTTGATTCATGGTTTTCTTCCATTTTTGTTCTACTGCAGAATATTTTTAAGGTTATCTGCTATAAAAAGCCAGGCCAGGAGAATCTCCTTCATGTTTTTCTGTGTTTTATCCTCAGTTACTTTGATACCAAGGCATCTGCGGTGATGCTTACACCTCTGATGAAGCCTCACAAGTGTCAGTACTGATAAATAATCATAATTAGAATATTTTTGACTGTCTGAGTCAAAATTGAATTGAATTGAATCGAATCGAATTGGGACCTTGTGAATCAGAATCGAATTGATTCCAGAAATCAGTGACGATACCCAGCCCTATGTTTAACCCACCTAAAGGCTGCTTCTTTAATGAACGCCACTGTTTTTCTGGTAACAGATAACACAAAATTACATTATACCATTACATTATATATTATAACCCAGCCATAGTGTGTGTTTTAGTAATCATCCATGTTTTTAGTTTGTTTTTTTTCTGGTGGCTACATAATCCATGTAGCCTTTAAGACATTATGTCACTCTGTTTCTTATACCCACAATGTGATAAATTCCCCCAAAACCTGAAGGGAGACATTTCCCAGAAACGCCCACCTTATGCGGGTTAGTTTTTAAAAAGTTTTTTTTATAAGGAGTCGAATCCAGAAAAAATGTGACTCATTATAAGCACATATTCAGCCACAGCTTCAGTTCCAGGTGGAAACTAGTGCTTTAATTTCAGCTGTCGGCAGATAAATTAAAAGCTTGAATAATGACTTTTCATCGATTTTTCTTCTCGAGGAGTCTTTGGCCTTTTGGGGTCACTGCAGCTAAATGAAAGCCAGAATCATTTTCTAAAGCTGTGAAACTCCTTTGCTCTTTTTTGCTATAAAGGAAAAACTTTTTTTTTTTTCCCTCACTGCAGGTTCTCATTCAGGCAGAGGATAGAGTTCATCGTATTGGACAAACCAGCAGTGTGAACATTCACTACCTGGTTGCCAAGGGAACTGCTGATGATCACCTATGGTATGTGTCAATCAGGTGGAAGTACTGTATGACCCAGCTACAGGCATTTATGTGGCTATTCAGACTGTTTCCTGCAGTATTCAGTAGTCTTGGTCTGTAACAGGAGGGGGAGGGGTTAATGTGGGCTGACTGGTGTGCATATTGTGACAAACAGTGACTTGAGGACTGGACTGATATTTATTTATGTATCATTCCAGGCCCATGATCCAGGAAAAAATGAATGTCCTGGAGCAAGTGGGTCTTTCCGAGTCAAACCTCTCGGAAAAGGCAGAGAACACCAGCTTCCACTCCAAGGTAAACTGTATATATGTACGTAAATTAATAATGTATAGTGCTGTTAGGAGTTTTTACATATAGATTTATTTTTTAAAACACCCTGATTATTTGTGTTTGTCCAGGATCCTACCCAGAGGAGCATCATGGAAATGTTCCAGAGATCTTTCTCTGCTGATGACGACATGGATGAGGCCATCTTATTGGAGGCTGCAAATGACTGGGAGGACACTCCGCCCGTAACCACATCTGCTCAGCACCACAGCACCACTAAGGACAAGCAGTGGAGCTCCAAAGACTGATGATCGACCAATTTTATTGCCATAATTTTGGGGGTTTGCCTGTGGAGCAAAGCCTAGTCCTACATCTCAGCTACATCATGCCTGCACTGAGTTGAAAGTTATTTTAATGGGTGAAAAATACAATAAATCTTTTTGTTTTGCTAATACAGGAAACTGTGAAGATTTTTATTTTTTTTACCATCCTTTTGACATCCTTTAAGTTGCATGGTGGCTGGATTACATGTTTAACCTCCTTGAAGATACTTTAGTTTAACTTGGATTAAAATATAATCATTCACAGGTTTTAAATTTATAGACTGTATGTAAAAGAAGGATGTAACCACCCATGATGTAACTGTTAGTTTGTGATTTTTTGCTTTGAAGCCAGAAGTGACCAAATTTACATGAATGTTGCGTGCTAAATTATCAGCAAATGATAGGAGTCTTTTTTAGCAAGATAAGCCATAAACTAATACACAGTACAGATACCTGCTACTAAGCATTTAGACAATTACAAATACAATAACACAACCAAAGTCAACCAAAGTTTAACTTTGAAACTCAAAACTAAGATGGGCAAGAAGTCCAGTTCATTGACTCAGATTAGATTAGATTGGTTGACAAGCTGCATCTATAAAGTATTTCGAGCTAAGTATAAGACTGATAAAATATTTGTTTCACTCACCAAAACTGAGAAAAACCTTTGTGGATCTTTTAATTAACCACATACTAAGCCTTCTTATTAGTCACATATTTCCACTAGAGACGCTCCATTAGGCACCTCAACTACAAACTGGAAGCAGCATATGTTTGCCTGTCTGTTAGTAAAAGTAGCCATGCCCCTAATTTTAAGCTTTAACAGTCCCCAAATGGGCAAGTTTAACCTTAGTTTCTCATTGCCATCGTGCATTTACTTTGAAAGGAGGCATTAGCTTCTTATCCATTTTCTTAACAGATCATCCAATTCAGGGTTGTGGGTGGGCTGAAGCCTATCCAGGCTGTCATATGGTGGGTGGAGGTGTACACCCAGGACAGGCCACCAAACACCCAAAAAATCCAATTTTTCATACCAGGCTGCAAGCATGTTATTTAATTGGCTGAAATCAGCAATTTACCATGGGAGTCTATGGGAATTGATTTGCTTTTGAGCCACCCTTAAGAGGGAGGACAAGCCTCGAGAGGAGCTGCAGTTTTTGGCATTTGCATGTTGCCTTCATTTTTCAGTCCTGGAGGTTGCCAGGTGGTTAAATTCTGAAATCCTTTTCAAACGATCTCCAAGGAATACCTAATACTAACAATTATGTAGTTTTTTAGAGCTGTTAGATATTTTCTTTATTCATGCACCTGATTTAGGTAGCTTCAATGTGTAATTTATGTCCCATTGTTAAAGCAATATTCTGCAATAATTACGGTAAAAGGAAAAAACTCGAGCCTAATCGCTCTGTTACGGTTCCCTGTACTCACACCTTGAATAAACAGGAGTAACACTCTTTATACTACCTTCATATTGTTCATATTATCACAGCACTGTGGTAGTAAATTACAGGAGACAACCTTAGGTACTGATAGTGGCAAGGTGTACTCACTAAAGGCTTCTGTGAACACTGAAATTATCAGTTGCTTTTTGGTGATTGTATTATCCCGGTTTTAGTCATGTAGCCTGCGGCTGCTATTGTGAGCTGAGAGAGCCATCAAACTGTCGATGGCGGTATTAAGGGAACACGACTCTGCGTCTACAGTGCTTCTTGAATATGCCGTCTTGAAACGCCACCAACAAAAAGGTGTAAAAAGTCTGATATGTATTTGTCTTGTTTATTTCATGATTCATAGAATGACAGGTGCTCTGTTGTTCCCACGATTTTACACATTAAGCTTATAATAGAAGAGAAAACACAAGGTGTGATGATTCAGTTGGAGTGCTCTGGATCGATGCTTCCTCCTGTTTGTTGGTCATCTGCAAAATAAAGAGGGGAAGCTGAAGATAACTCTTCTAAATGTCACTGCTGATAACTAATAACAGCTTTGCTGAACAACACTGTCTTGCAGCCAGGAAGACTAGTAATGTTGCAGTGTTCATAATTTATCAAACATGGGCTGCACACAGATTCAAGATTCTGTCCCCTGATCCTAATTATGCATTAAAAAAATGGCAACAGAAAAAAGACACAGCACACTGGAGGTGCAATTTTCCTCCGCAGGTTTGAGATGGTCTGACTCAATCAAGATTTACTTCATTCCCTACACACAGAGAGGCTGTAGCGCCAGTTTGCATCGCAATTCCAGCAGCTGTTTGTGGCATTATGGAGATGAGTGGCATTAGTTTTCTCTCAGTCAGGAGAGATGCCTCTTCTTGCTCAAGTAATCTTGATTGTCATCGTAAAGAGATATATCTACTCAGTGTTCGCAGTAAACAGTAACTGTGGTGCCCCAATTTCAGTCTCTCTATTTCTACAGTGTTGCCTAACAGAGAGAAAAATGGCCATTAATAAAGTCGGTAGACATACAGATACCAATACCTCTTCCGTGTTTTTGTAAAGTGATGACAATACGCTATGGCCTTCTCATCAATGTGAAAGCAGCTTAAATTGTGCAAAAGTGCAGACTCTAAAGGGTCAAGTCCCTGAACTGGGATACCCTTCTTATTTATGTGCATACCTTCTCTGTTACTGGGGATTTCTTCAGTTGAAGATTCTACAATTTCTGTGTTTTTCTCTGCAGCCTTTTCTTACTCTTTAGCTAAAGATGGAAAAAAAAGATTCATTTCAGTATGATAAGAAAAATTAAGTTAACAGCAGAAAAATCGATCTAAAAAATCAGCTAAAAATTGTTGTTTATAGGAAACCAGATGGTGTGACAGATGGTAAAGACTTTCACACTCATTATATGGCCACCTGAAATGGGATCGTCACTGGTGAGCTCCGCATCTGTGCTGATGTCACCGAAGATAAAACGGATCTTTTCCTCCGCGTGCTGCACGTTGGAAGAACCATGAACTGAGTTATGGAGGATGTCTGCAGCAAAGCGAGCCCTCACAGACTCTGGGGACGTTTCCTTTGCCTTGTTCGGGTCTGTGGGACCCATCATGGCCCTCCACTCCTCCACCGCATTCTCCTTAGTGAGGACAAGCATCATACACGGTCCCCTGAAACAAACATTCGTGGGAAGTTTACACACTGTAATGAAAATGCCACAGTGAGTCAAAGGACTGTCTTACTGTAAAGCTATCTTGTCTGGCTAAATAATTGCAAAGAAAGAGGAATGCATCTGGTTTTTGGAAAGTTTGGATAACCAAATATCCTGCTAAGCTTCTCAGTCTGGCCTTGTATGTTGCTTTTGATATGACCTTGAAATATAATAACAAACATGACAAAATACTATTTTGATACTGAAATAACACGCAAAATAATACAGTTAAATTGTCCAGGGCGACAATGGGAGACTTCCTATTGTTACAGCAAGCACCATTTGACTGTAAGGATGAATATGGTGCACTGCAGCTAAAAAACGATGTGCAGGTGTCTTTGTTAAAACTGGGCCAGAACAGGTATCTAGGTTAAATGATGCTACTTCTTTAGGCTTTAAATAACTATATTTTAAAATGTAGCTAGGACTACTTTACACTGAAATGTGGCTGGCAAGATATTGTAAAACTGTGCATCAGTTAAAAGCGGTTACTGATGCTCTGGAGCTCTATAAAGCTATTCAAGCAGGAGCTCCAGATTCATGTGATAGCCATTCTTATTTCATATATTAATACTATTAATCCATAATTAAAGCTAAAATTGAGCTAATATTCAGGTGCTGAGATAGTTTTTCAGGCTGCTGTGCCCAGCTGCACTCAACTCTCTCATTTTGTCCAAGAAGTTGTGTAACAGCCAAGTGAAGGAGCTAATCGGAGCGGAAGATAGCTCTAAAATCTCGATGTGCGATGTGGGACAAAGAATGAAAGTGAGATGCATGTCGCAGTCACTCGCCTGAGGCTGCCTTGATTCTAAGCTGCTAAGATTACTGTTAAAAGTGCCATTAGAAATTGGACTGGCAGCAGGAATTAGGGCGGGTATGCTGTAGTCACTTTGCACTGCTCTGGTGGCTGTATTCGAGAGCAGACTAACCGACACATGAACTCCACCAGCTGGTTAAAGAAAGGCTTCTCTCTGTGCTCTTTGTAAAACTCCTCAGCCATCTCCCTTGACAGCATCGTCTCCTTTAGCCTTGTTACAGAGAAACCTCTGCCACGAATCTCCTCCAAAATAGCCTCTGTTAGAATGAGGAGCATAAATATATGAAAAACATGTCAAAACAAAAATAATGTCAAGCATTTCTGTGTCATTACAAATGAACAGAAAAGGACCTCTGTGTTCCTCCATTGCATCTGGCTTGATCACTGCCAGAGTCTGTTGTTTAGGGAAGAAGAAGCTGATCTCTCGTTCTGCCTCTTCACGGCTTCGACTGCCGTGGAGCTGGTTGATAGGCTTATTTTCCACTGCAAACTGGGCCCTTAGACTGAGTGTGAGGGAAACAAAAAAATGAATTACAGGTGTGATTGTACAGTCTGGCACCATCCACGTCTAAAAGAAAGTATTGATGGTTTCCAGAAATTATTTTCAAAGGAAAGGATGTAATTTAATAAGTAATTTTTGTGTAATTTAACTGTAATTTTCTTCACTTCTGTTCAGACTGCCTTGTTTGATTCCACTCCAGTTAGAAACCACAGAAACATATGGCGCAATGCAGACAGAGAAAGACAACACAGACAACATTTAACTGTGTCAAAGCACTACTGTTTGAAAATAAATACAGATAGTTCATGTGTCTGTTCATCCTTTAACAATGTCTTGGGGCAGATATATATGGGTCAGGGAATGGACACATTTATCTAAGCTTATATAAACTACCACAATCCCAAAACAGATTTAGCCTTGCTAAAGTAGCATAAAGACACTGTAATGTCTGTATGGAGCCAAAGAGAGAAGCCCATAAGCCACAGGTCTTCACAGACTGGACGGGTTTACCGTACCAAACAGGCAGTTGAAATGTTGGTAGTGCATCCATCGAAGTATATGAATTTTAGATAGGAAGCACTTAGGCATAAAAAAGTGTTTGTATGGATGCTTGAATGAGGCATGTTGTATAAAGCGCTTTGAGTGCTCCAGTAGAGTAGAAAAGCACTATGTAAGAACCAGTCCATTTACTCATTTATATAATTCCTCATTCAAACAAAAACTACTCATGCATCAGAACTTTAGGGCTCAGCAAAAAAACTGAAAACACTACTCAGATCCAAAGTATACTCGTCCTGTTCTCTTCCCTCTTTAGAGTCACTTCTTTTCTTTGACTTCAAAGCCCAAAACACCAAGGCTTTCCCAGACCAGCCGAGAGATATAATCTCTTCAGTGTGTCCTGGGTCTGCCTCGGGGCCTCCACCCGGTGGGACATGCCTGGAACACCTCACCCAAGAGTGTGAGTGTGATCAGGGTCCAAAAACATACTTACATTTAATAAATGATTCTAAACTTGTCATGGTTGTGAGGTGGATGAAAGTGTATGAGAGAAAATGTGTGTAAATCTCTGTAAATGTGTGGTTAGATTTGGCTTTAGTCTGGAGCGCTTTAAGTGGACAGCAGGACTAGAAAGCACTTTATAAATGCCCGTCCCTTTCCATTTTTATTGACTGCAATGGAATCAAACAGGATCAGACTCAAAGACACCCAGGGAGTCCCCGCACCCAACTTTAAGAACCACTTATCTAGCTGATTTCGTGTTGTTTGGCTCTTTTTGTAATTTTTCTTGACAAGGATAAAAAGAGAGGTGAAAAGAGTGCCGAGTTCTCTCTAGCAAGCTGTTAAAATCTGTGACAGACAGTAGATTAGCTTTTTAAACTTCACTGCTTTTCTACTGGTAGTTTTCCTCACTGTGGCGCACATTACTCACCAGTCTGGACTCTCCTCTTTGGCTTTATTAATGTCAGAAGGACCGAGGATGGTTTTCCAATGACTTACAGCCCCTTTTCTGGCAAGAGCCAAAGCCAGCACCGGCCCACTGTAAGTATACACATGTTGAATAATCATCTGCAGTATAAAAACAAAACAAGGAAATCTCTGGATTAATTATACAGCTTGTTGAAAGTTACCTGGTCATGGTTTGGAGCAGTGCAGGGAAGTAGTCCTCCTCAACATGTTGACAGTAAAACTGTCTGACCTGCTCCTCTGACAGCATCACCTCTTTTTGAAGGGCTATTGTAAAGCCAGACTTGTGGATGTGATCTAAGATCTCTTCTGCAAAATCAAGGATATGAAA
Organism: Etia nguti; assembly: GCA_015106755.1. Classification (NCBI taxonomy): domain Eukaryota; kingdom Metazoa; phylum Chordata; class Actinopteri; order Cichliformes; family Cichlidae; genus Etia; species Etia nguti. Next base: position 21,727 of record VUQG01022992.1, on the reverse strand, counting down.
TAAAAAAGAAAACATAGCAGTCTACCTAAAATAAGCATGTGTATTTTCACTACATTGTACAGTGTCATTCAACACCTTTGGTGAAGGAGTCAAGGAGCAGTCTCACAAGGTCTATCTGTGCTTTCCCACGTGTGTACTTGTGCATTTGGCATGAGCCCCACCTCTGTTCTCCCTGGCAACGTCGGGGCGGATGAGAGCCAGTGTCCTCTCCACATGCTCTTCCTCCCCATCCTGCTCCATTACCGAGGCCGTCCGAAAGTTGGGGAAGAAGAAGGCGAGCTCCCTGCTGGCCTGGTCGCTGTCCTCACTACCGTGCACTGCGTTGAACAGTGTCTCTGTGCCGTATTGTGCCCGCAAGCTGCAGGAAGCCAAGGGGAAGAAAGGAGAGGAGACCAGATGGTTGCTCAGCTGGTGCTCAACCAGAGAGAAGCATAATGTTTGGGTGTGTCTGATGGAGCAGGCGACAATGTGCTTTTTGTTCCTTTTTCCAGACTCCAGATTATTTCGCACTGTTGCAATCAGCAGTGCAGAGATAAATGTCGATGCTGCAAACAAATGTCTTTCCTTCCCAGAAATTATAATTTACTTAATGACACTGGATCATATGCATAATTTCCAGTGACTAACCTTTCTGGTTTTTCTCTCTTGGCTTCTTCTATGTCTGCTGGGCCAATAAACTCACGCCATGCTGGTACAACGGCGGCAGACCCCTCTACCTGAGAGAGTACTAGAATATGGGAGGGACCACTGGACATAAACTGCACCAAATCCTCAAAGCACACCTACAAACCACCATCACATACAAAGAGCAGGCGAAACACAGACACATATGTTAATGCACTGAATACAAAACCTGCAAAAACAATTACATATACAAGTCATGCCCATTTATTATTTTCTCAGCAGTAGTATTTCCCTGGCTATCTTTTCTCACATATTTTAAATTTTTGCATCTATAACAATTTGGTCTCATCAAAAACAGCACCATAAGCAAAAAAAAAAAAAAAAAAGCTGCTTACACAGCAACTCTATTTTGAGCCCCGTGCTAAAATGCAGATGGATGTGTCATGTGTAGCTAAGTAACTGAATGATTTTTGCACTGGTCGTGACTGCTCTGCTACCAGTATGTTGACTCAGAATATTAATGGCCCTGGCTAACATCACAAACATTCACTGCATCATCATCAGTTTTCCTCACTTTGACTTGAATGTCAATCTATGCAATAAGCCTCTGTCTGTGAGAAGAATTGTCTTATTATCCATCCTTCTTTTTGTTATTCTATACCATTCACCTCTATTGCGCTATACCGAACCTCTGCTGCTTTGTGTTGGTAAAAATCTCGAGCTTCAGCCTCCGTCAGTGTGCGTTCCTCATGCGCCAGGATCTCAAAGCCAGCATCTTGAATCTATCCAGGAGAATATCAGCATCAGCATAATGAATTAATATCAGCAGGAAAGCTTGAGACAATCTTTTCTCTCCCAATGTGAGCAGTGATGGTCTTTATGTACCTTCATAATAATCTCATTTGCCTTGCCGTGAGCAACGGCGTCTGGTTTAATGATGGCAACAGTGTAGGATTTACTGGCAGGGACTACAAGAGAAGAGAGGAGCTTGAGTGATGATCTGTAATTCTGACAGAATGCAAAATATTCCACAGAATCAAAAGGAAACAACAATGATAAGTAACAACAGCGCTGAAAATACTGCCAATTATATTTTTCCACAGTACCAATTACACTTTCTTCATTTTCTAAATGTTGTGGCAACTCCTCCTCTTCTTTGTTCTCCTCATCTGTCAGACCATTATCTTTCACCTAACAGAGATACAACAAAGGAAGTAAAAATAATGAATCCCTAAACAGGACTGTCTTTAAGTATGTATGTATAAACTACAGCTATGGCTAATGGTGGCTTTAGTATTGTTCAATGTGGCTTTATAAGCTTTATTTTCCACCCAAGAGTCACATAAGACATAGAAAAAACAGTAAAGCATTAGGTTCTAACCAGGAAATGTTTGTTATTTTTGCTCAAAATGTCATTTAAACAAAGTCTTTACTTAGCTGGATACAATTTAATATATATTCAATTTCATTACACGTCTGTTTTCAGGAAAACCAACTGCTCTCTGCAGTCCAAAAATCAAACAGATTGCAAATTATTAGTAAATGCCAATTTTTCCCAGGGCCCTGTACAGTTTATTTTAACTCGCCAAGTTACTAATAAATTCTAATAAAAATAACCTATAAACAAATAAATCTAATACATTCAACTGGTAGCCTTTTAAACCATACTTATTGGACTGTGCAAAGAGTGCAGGCTGTCTGTTTTCCACTGAGATGCAGCAAAAGACTAATATATACACAACTATCAGCATGTCAGGGTGACAGGATTTTGACATGAACTTGGTGGTTATTAGGCTGTGGTTTTACTCTGAACGTCCAAAAATAAATAAGAAACACCTAAAAAAAAATCTGCTGATATATTTTCTGTTGCTTGACTCAAGCAGCTAAAAGCCATCAACCACAGAAGCAATTTTGAAATAATACTGTAGGAAAACTAAACGGGTAAATAATAAAATCAACACAGACTGATTTGATTTTAGTCGCATTGCTTTCAGCACTGGTAACGTACACGCTGGCTTACTGTCACATTGTTATGGACTACTTTGCTTAGAACAGAAAAATTTATTAATATTAAAGCTTTTACAAGCCGTGACAAGTCAGCACGTCTGTAGAGAAACACTCTTCTGTTCTGGCAGAAATATGTGTGAATGCATGCGTATAATGAGCTCCTCACCACTTTGCGTTCGACACCTTGCTCCAGGACCAGCTTCTCTTTGGCTAGCTCCTCCACAATCATCCTTTGAAGCATGGGAGCGTTTGCACCACGTAGTACAGCCACCAGCTCCCCGCCCTGTTCATTCAACACAAGCCTAGTAATAAGTTTTCAAACATTTTTTTTACATTAATTTAGCATTTATAAAATGGTGAGATACAAAAAGGCTGCGATCCACAAATATGCAAAAAAAAAAAAACCAAAACAAGTCAGCAACAAGCTTAGAGACAAGTGTAATTTCAATCAGACAAATAAATATTTCAACATTATATTTTTAATTTACAGAATATTGTTTCACCACAAGGGGGGCATGACTCTAAAGCAATTTTCACACACAAACTACAGCCCTGAAATTTTAGCTGCATCTGAGATGTTCAACTTTAACCAGCCAGCTTGCTAGTACAAAATCTGTGTGCTGGGCCCATGTGAGAACAGTCTAGGTACATGAATTATTCACTGAATATACATCAATTGAGTGGTGTCATGTTTCCTGGCTGTGCTGACCAGGCAGCACCCTCAATTAAACCAAGCACATTGCCAGTAGTGAGAATGTACCTGAAGATGGTTATGTGATGCAAACGATCACCCATAACAAGACTGAATGCTGGCAAGGGAATGTCTGCATATGCTCCTAATCTGGAAAGGCCTGCACGGCTCTGGCAGTGTGGGTTTGGGCATTTTCCTGCTGAAAGAGACGCTGCTGGTGCGCTGCTGCAAGAATGAGACAAGTAAAGGCTGGAGCGCCTCATTTCAATACCGCCATCTAGTCAGATTTCCACAAAGAACAGTCGGATCAGACATGGTCCTCTCATGGACAAGACTGCAGCAACACATGCCAGCATCCAGCATGCCAATAGCCTGGCCTTGGTCAGCCAGTCAGTTGCAGCATGGTGGCACACATGACAATATTGTACATACAAAGTTTTTTTGTGTTCTGTGATCACTTGGCTTGAGACTGCAGTAAATTGAGCCAGTTCATAGGAGTACAAATGAGTTCATTTGTGTTCGATAAAAAAAATCACCAATCCCATTTGAACTGAGAATATCTTTGGGTTTTCTAAGACATGCTGAAAAGGGGATTTAAAGCAAAGATTGAGTCATTATTCCACGGCATAAAACATTTCTTTCTTTGACTAGCATACTGGCTAGTCAAATGTAGGTACAGATTCATACAACAAATTACATTTAATAATTGTAATAAGCATTACAGGCTACAGGTATTATAAACTGAAATAACTAGAGACAGAAGTTGTGTACAAAAAAACAGCAAAACACACAAACCTGTCTAGCACAGAATAATGCTGCAGGCAGCACCAGTAATGGCCTTAATTTCGGTCGAGGATCGTCCAGTGTCTTTACGGGCAGGTAATTGGATCCTACGGCTCAGTGCTGGTGAAATTTTTTTGGGTCTTTCACTTTTTGACTTTTTTGTTCCATAACCCTCGGGATCATTTAAGAAATTCCAAATGACTGTCTTACTGCGTCCCACCTCAGCAGCCGTGGCCCGGTGTGAAAGACCCTGCTTGATGCAGTTCAACAACCCAACCACGTTCAAAAAGGGAAGTTTTTTTGCCTTTGCCATCAGAATGTCATGACAGTGTGACTACCTGACAGAAAATGACAATGAATCCACATTTTTGCACAGATTTGGCCTTTTAAAGGCTGTAAAACAGCCTGTTTCAGTTTAAGCGTTGTTTTCAATAAATAGCATGATCAAAAATTTTTTTTGTCTCACTCCCACTTCTTGTTGCATGTTGAAGCTCTACTTGGAGCCTTGTTAAGCTCCAACAATGAAAAATATGATTTTTTGCCATTTTTCAAGTGGTCTTAAAGTCTGTGAAGGTTCTCAGTCATCCAGGTCATTGTAGTCTAAGGAGCTTGGAAAGAAAAGCGTCTGGACTTCTTTAAGTTGCTTGAAGACGTTTCACCTCTCATCCGAGAAGCTTCTTCAGTTCTAAAGGTCATTGTGAAACCTGGCCCCACCCTATCGTGATTTCAAGAGAAGAGCCACCTCCACGGGACAAGACTCAGCAGTCCACCTGCATCTAAAGGACAAAGGTCACTCTTTCGAGGATGCCAATGTTCACATTTTGGACAAAAAGAAGTCCAGACGCTTTTCTTTCCAAGCTCCTTAGACAAGTGGTCTTAAACTTTTGATCGGAACTGAACCTTATTAGTACTGGGTTTGACCCCTTTTTGCCTTAAGATCTGCCTTTATTCTTCAAGGCATAGATTCAGTAAGTTGCTGGAAACATTCCTCAGAGTTTTTTTTGCCATATTCACATGATAGCATCACACAGTTGCTGCAGATTTCTATTCGACTGCACGTCCATAATACAAATCGTTCATTCCACCACATTCCAAAGGTGCTCTATTGGATTCAGATCTGGTGACTGGAGGCCATTTGAGTACAGAGAACTCATTGTCATATTCAGGAAACCAATTTGAAGTGACTGAGCTTTGTGACATGATGTGTTACCCTGCTGGAAGCAACCATCAGAAGATGGATACATTGTGGTTATAAAGGGATTGACATGGTTAGCAACAATACTCTGCTAGGCTGAGGCATTTAAACAATTATTAATTGGAACAAAGTGTGCCAAGAAAATATCTCCGACACCATTATACCACCAGCAGAATGAACAGTTGGTACTAAGGATGAATGGATGCATGCTTTCATGTTGTTTATGCCAAATTCTGACCCTACCCTCACATCACCAGGCAACATTTTTCCAATCTTCTATCGTGAGCCATGCCACATTCAAAGTCACTTAAATTACATTTCTCCCCCATTTTGAAGCTCAGTTTGAACTTCAGCATGTCATTTTGACCATTTCTACTTGCCTAAAAGCATTGAGTTGCTGCTGTTTTGAGCACATTGGGTTGGCTGATTACATAGTTGTGTTACTGAGCAGTTAAATAAGTGTATTTAATGGAGCAGCCAGCGACACACACACACACACACACAGACACACACACACACACTCACCCCATAGAAGAGGAAGGTG
>VUQG01022992.1:0-15863 GCA_015106755.1 Etia nguti | reverse complement strand
GGTTCACATTTCCCTCGATACCTCTCCAAAACATCAATGCTGTCTGCCTCAGCCTGCACCAAAACACACACACACACACACACACAAAATTTCAAAGGTCCTTCTCTGCAAATTTTAAATTCTTCATATTTTTTACTGACTCTACGAGGCTTACTGTGGCAAAATGCAGCAGGTCATCACCCAGTTCATTCTTTATTTTTCGCAGGAGACTAACCACAGCACGACAGGGCCCACACCACTGCTGATACACATCTACGACTGCAATGAGAAAGTCAGCAAGTGATTGTGTGTGTGTGTGTGTGTGTGTGTGTGTGTGTGTGTGTGTGTACAAGACAGGAGGACAGAGAGGAGGGGGTAGTAGGCTGGTACAATTATCACACTGAGCACAGGGGGGCAGCAGAACACAGCAAATAAGTAAGCACGATGCCAGCAGTCCTTCACATCGCGCTGGAACGTCTTCACAACACTTCTCGTGGCGCGTTCACTTTTATTAGGACAACAGCTCTTTTGCTGATGAAAGTCTTACCTGTTAAACCCTTGGTTGCAAGCATCTCTTCCCACTGCTCTTGGTTTGTGACGGAAGCCTGGATATGAAAAGACAAACTGTTATCCCCAGGGATGATAAAAGTAGCTTTAAAAAACACAAAATCACAAAAACACAACCTGCAGCGTTGCCTCCTTTTTCTTGCCTGCCATTTGACTCGTAGGTCAACCTAAACGATATATTTAAACTAAAAATATAAAACTACTGAGAGCAGAGTAATATGCTAAAAAGCAAAAGATAAAGTTTCATTAGCTAAAATGCTAACACGCCGAAATATTTCCTCAGATAGTGCTCGCGCTTGTTTGGCCCCTTGGTTGCTAAGCAACGCCGCCTTCCGCTTCCCGGAGTCATCCCAGGATCAGACTGTTTGTACTATCTTCAATAATTAATGCTTAGGCAGGCCGCATTTTCGTCCTGTCAGGTTAATGTATCACGGCAGTAAAAAGAAAGCATCTCAGAGCGGAAGCACACAAACCTTTTAAACTTTTGGATCCAGTTTTAACATGGAAAACTGCAGAAAAACCTCTCTATCAGCGGACCCTGCGGGTTCATTAGAAAAAAAAAAAACAAAAGCACATGAGCTTAGCTACCGCTGTGTTACACGTAAGCACATAGCTTTTATTTATTCATGTGTATTGTATTCTATATCAATAATTAATAATCTGTTTTCCTGTTGATTTGTTTGCAAAGGTTCATACAAGATATAAGACGTCCTCTTAGGGGAATTCAGCGGTTCAATGTTATTACACTGAATATAAAAATAGCAGAAAAGCTAAATCAAAGTGAAAAACACTGTGAGCTTACCTCTGTCTAAATCAATGACTGTATAAAATATAAAAATATATAAAAATGTATTTTATACAGTCATTGGTCTAAATGATAATTTAGCCATGCTGCACACAGAGTGTGGCCTTCTTGATCAGGCTATCAAGACTGACTAAATTAGTTTGACAAAAAAGTTTTTTTTTAATAAAAGTAAATATGTAGCCATAGTACTGTGCAAAAGTCTTGGGCCACTCCTGGTTTCTTTATATTTTGCCACTAGGTAATTTTTAAAGTGATCTTTAGCATTAGCTCTCCATTGGTTGTTTTCCTTTCCTCTTCAGTTCTTTGTACCTTTTTATTTATTTTTTTTATTTGTTAAGCCACTGACCTATGAATGATTCAAGCATTAAAATGAAACCTAGCTCAGGGGATAAACCAGTCTTGTGTCTACACATAACAGAGAACTAAGAACCAATTTTAAATTATATCTTTAGGCATTTCTTTTACCGACATCTTGTTGTAAAAAATGCATTTGTTACAATTTCTTCAGTGGAATCTATGAATACTGGCAAAGATCACACAGTTTTACAGGCATAATATATAGTTCTACAACTGTTTACAACTGTTTATAACTTGTATAGTTCATATTTCTGTATAGTTTCATATTTCATATTTCTGTATAGTTTCATATTTATATCCTGTTCATAGCCTGTACATAGCTTGTACACTCACTACAGCCTGTACATACTTATAGTTATAGCATATTCATAACATACCTTCATACCGTGTACATCGTAACATACCCATAATAGATTTTGTACCCTCATACCTATAATAGACCCATGTTTGTAATATATCTATATTATTGCTAATATGTATTTTGTAATATATCTATATTATTGCTAAGCACTTTCTGGATGGATGCAAACTGCATTTCGTTGCCTTGTACTTGTGACATGTGGAGTGACAATAAAGTTGAATTCTATTCTATTCTATAAAATAGTATTTTTGCACCAACAAGGTGATTCCCTAAGCCAAAAACTTGACATATCTCAGCATGGTGTGCGGTGTGTCCTTTAAAACTGGGAAAAAATCCAGCAAATACCTGACACAGGATATGAGAGATCCATCTGAACCTTAAGTTGATCCATCTACTGTGTATTGAAGCTTCTACAGAAATCATATCATTGGAAGCATGGCTGTCAAAAAGTCATTCTTAAGGAACTGAAACAGGGAGAAAAGGCTGGGGTATTTAGGCCAAATTACACAACAGTTGGACTGAAAACCAGTGGCAAAAGGTCTAAAGTCAAGCATCAGAATTGGACATTTTTGGTTAGAATCACCAGTAGTACTTATGGAGAAGGAAAATATTAAGAAATACAGGTGGTTAAAGAGTTTTGCACAATACTGTACTTTAAAATGTGTGTATGTTGATACTAAAGACCTTTAACCATTAAGATAAGAAAAACAATACAGTGTATTCTCTAATTATTTGGCTGTGAAGGCTGCATGGTATAGTATATACAGAGACTCTGCAGTCTGTTTTCAAAATAGTATTTTGTTTTCTAAGGTGAATTACATTTATGTGGTGTTACAAAGCGGGCTCAGTAAGTAAGTTATCAAATCACCAGTGTATTTATGTCTGCATTAGAAAAAGTTAATTGCAAACTGTACATCTGGTGCTTTGTATTCCTGGATAATCTGTATTTAACAGATTAAGGTGCACAAGCAAAGTCACTGTAGCTACATTTTAATGAATATATTTAATGGATTTAATTTATTCTTATGTGCAGAGTTAGATCGTGTCTTCACCATCTGTAATTTTTTGGGGGGGGTTTTCGGTTCTGGGTAATCCTTATCTGCCACGCAAACAAACTATTAGTCAAACAAAAGTTGTGCTTACTGTTATTGTAGGGAGCTGTAAGCAATAGCATATATCAAGAGTTTAACACTGACAACCTGTGTGGGTTGCATTTGATCGCAGTAGATTGACAATGGTAGAGGAACGTAAGCAGATGGCAAAAACAGAAATTATGTACAAGTTTAATACCACAAAATGCACAGAAAAGCCCTTTGTATCAGTTTAGTCCGTTGATGTGTAATAGATGGTTTTGCACTACATTTGTCATGTAAATAAATGATCTTCCCACTGCATGGTATGTGGGTGTGGAACAGATGTGGCTTCTCTGGGACTGCATATGAAGACCAGGTATACACAGGCCCTGTGAATTGTTTTGTTATTTGCTATGCTGCAAATAAAATTAAACAAAAAATCCCTTTGTGGACATTTATAAACAGTGAGCAGATATTATCACTTACCAGCCATTACCAGTCATTGAGTGGGGCAGAACAAACAAAAACAATACTTGGATTCTTTATTTAATTTTTAAATTAATATTTAAATGAACATTTAATAGTATTCCCTCAGCCTTTTGTGGCAGGTGGCCACGATCCTGGTTCTGGCAGGGTTTCTTCCTCTTAAAAGGGAGTTTTTTCTTCCCACTGTTGCCAAGTGCTTCCTTAATAAAGGGGGTCGTAGGATTTTCACTGTATTATTTTAAGGTCTCGACTTTACAATATAAAGGGTCTTGAGCCAACTGCTGTTGTGATTTGGTGTTAAATAAATAAAATTGAATTGAAATGGTGTTTAATTTCGTTTTGCATTGAATTTTGTGGAATCACGTTTTGTTTTGTTTTAACTAAATCCTTTAGTTTACATGACTGTCTTGTGAAATATAACCAAAATAACTCAAACTGTGCTGTGCAGTGATGTGGATTAACATGACCTTGACTCTGCAAGCACAGCCTATAAACATCTGTTGTGATGCAGTCATGATCATGAGTTGGAATAAGTCTGTAACCTCAGTTCATCCCACTCTGTGTAATGTGTGTTTGTTCCTTGAGTGTTAAAACTGACACGGTCTGCTGGCTGGCTGTTGCTAGATGTGTAATTATATCTGTTTTTGTTCCCACCTTTTACCATTTGGGTTGTGTTTTATGTGCTGGGCATTCTAGTAGAATGTGAGTCTTATATAACAAAGTCATTATTATCATTATTGTTGTTGGAATGATTAATGGTTTCCCTAGTATTTATTTCCTCTGCCCTTTGTCTCATTTCCACTTTTGTTCCTTAGTCCCACTGCGTTTTTCTTTGCTCATTGTTGGTATTGACTGTGTTTGTTTCTTTGGGTTTTTTCATGTCTTACTTTGAAGGTTAGTTTTCCTGCATGGTCCGTTTCCAGCCTCTCCTTCCATGATTTCCAAATTATTTTCACATGTCATTGATTGCATGTTTGTATCTTATTGCTCTTTAGTGTTTAATCTCTAATCACATCATTAGATACAAGCATATACCTGGTTGGACCTTCTTTTGCCTTCAGAACTGCCTCAATTCTTCAAGGCATGGATTCAACAAGGTACTGGAAACATTCCTCAGAGATTTTAGTCCATATTGGCATGATAGCATCACACATGTGCTGCAGATTTGTTTGCTGAACATCCATGATACGAATCTCTTGTCGCCACATACCAACAATTCTCTACTGGACTGTGATCTAGTGATTGCAGAGGCCATTTGAGTACAGTGAAGGTATTGTCATGTTCAAGAAACTAATTTGAGATTATTTAAACTTTGTGACTTACTCATAGTGTGTTATCCTGCTGGAAGCAGCCATCAGAAGTTGGGTAGGTACACTGTGGTCATAAATGTGCTGGGCTTGGTCATTAATAATATTCAGGTAGGGTGTGGGTAAATGATACTCAGTTAAGTAAGGGGCCCAAAAAGTGCCGAGAAAACATACCTCACACCATTACACCACCATCATTAGCCTGAACCTTTGATGCCAGGCAGGATGGATCCATGCATTCATCTTGTTTATGCCAAATTCTGACCTATTATCCAAAAAATTGAGATTCATCGGGCCAGGTGTTTTTCCCAGCGATGCTTTTCTGCACACCTTGGTGTAATTTGGGATTATTTCAATTACTGTTTACTTATCAGTTCAAAGCAATCAGACCATTCTTCTCTGACTTTAAGATAGCGTTTTCACTCAGAAAAAATGCAACTCACTGGATATTTTCTCTTTTTTGGACCATTCTCACTTGAGATGGTTGTGTGAGAAAAGGATATACTCAACATCTTGACAACAGCCACACAACATTCAAAGTAACTTGAGTTAACTTTGTTCTTTTGATGTTCTTTGGTTTAATTCTCTGTCTCGCCTGGGTTTTGGATTCCTGTTTACTTTATGGGCTTTGTTTTTTTAGGTCTTTGGTTACTTACAGTTTACTAAGCTAAATCCTCTGTGCCTTATCATAACACATACACTGTAGTGCAGTAGTAGTGTAGACTACAGATGACAGCTTACAGAATGTGTTTGGACTGAACCCAAACCACCAACCAGTTTAGTACATTCAGCACTTCCAGTAATGATTTTATTGTTTCTGCAGTAGCACATTCACTTGGGTTTTGAGTATTGGTTGGACAGGATGAGGCATCTAAAGACATCAACTTGGACTTGATGACTTGCATTTTTGCAGTGTATTTGCAGCAATAGACACTAAAACCCTCTTTATTATTGCATCAATTCTCACTTTATGAAAGAGGAATACTGATGAAATTGGGTGCCATTTTTAAGCAGAATGATCTATTCCTGTTTCCCTTGCAGGGCCATTACACAAATGAAATTAAAATTATTAGCTGTTGAAACATTATCCACTGGCCCTCATTTTTGGTATTTCATTCAAGCTCCTTGTGTACTACAAAATTTCCCACCATCCTACTTTTAACTCTTTAAACTCATACCGGCACTCGGGTTTGTGTTCAGTGTTGATTTAAGGTGAAACTGCTTCTTCTTATGCACTTTTGAGGTAAAGACCAAAGGGGCATTGGTGTTGGAGCTCTCCATACTTTCTTACTTTGCGCTCTCCTGACGCCTTTGAGCGGCTGCCCTTCAACTGTAACATTTTATTTGAAAGTGAAATAGGTCCTCTAAAGAGATCAGACCACTTTTGCATGCTCTTCCCACATGAATTTCAATGAACTGCTGCACTTAAGCGGTTCAGCTCCACAGCCTCCTCCCTCACAAACTAAGTGAGCCCAGGAAAAACAAGCCTTGGAATTGGAGTAATTTTGTAAAAGGACGAATCACATCACACTGTGACAGTAAGTGAGAAAGAGAATTATAAAATGAGACACTCAAAATGAAATGCCAGCGTCCTTTATTTTAGCGACAACAGCTGTACAGTTTGTTGTTTTGCTCCCACTGTGCTGTATGTGGCGTATGACACATTTCTATTAGTAACCCCGTGTCTCGCTCTGAGCTCATTACGTGGCCAGATGGGAACAACAATCACCTCCTTCCATCATCACAGCTGTGACAAGGTCCTGACACGTCCACAGAAATAAGATTCACACAGTGGGTAGCATGCAGTCCTGTGTTTCTGTGCTGTGTTTCATCACGAAGGAGAGTGATTGTTTATGTTCTATCAAGTCGATGAGAAACATTGATTTGATGGTTTAGTCTCATGTGTCCAATTGAAATTTTGACCTTTGTACCATCAAATGCCATCAGTAAGGTCTGCTGCTGGCTGAATGATGAACAGATATGCGTATGCCCTATACTCATTCAACACTGTAACAATGTACTGATCCCTAAATCAATATGTCACATGGTTGTTTGTGTAGGATAGACTTACTTTGGCTTAAAGGATGCCCTGTTTATATCTAGATATGTAGCACCCTGGGATTTTTCCCCTTATGTTGCGAGTATTCCTACAAATCTGTTTGCATTAACCTAACTTTGAAGAAAATTGTCTGACTCATTTAGTTTTCTCAAGCAGTCCCTGAGAAACTCCTGAGTATTTGTCCACTTAAATTTCATCTTAAAGTAAAGGCTTTTTATATCTCGGTCTGAAAACTTCACTGACCCTTGACTGAATTCTGAGAACTTCTTCCTGCAGGGCATAAGAGTCTCTGCCACGAACCATTTCTTTGACAGACTTTGAAGGTCCTTGCTTGAAGCTGGTTACCATACTAATGCTAAGGGCTTCTCTGGTACAATACAGGTCATTTCAGCGTCTCAGTAGACCCTCAGTCCCTGTGTGAGCTGGAAAAAGGAAAAAAAAAAAAAACACTTATCATCCTCCCTGGCGGATTTCTGTTAATCTCTCCTCTTCCATGAGACACGCAGTGGATTTGAAGCCACTGCATGCTGAAGATTAATCTCCATTAGGACATCTTAGGCGTAGAAGTCATATTTAAGCCTCATTAAAGAAGAATTCCATTTATTTTGTTTATTTATTTCTTTTTTTACAAAAGGCTTACCATCCTCAAAGCTCAGGCCCAAAGGACTTTGGTCTAATTATTGAGCAACAAATGTATGAAATCCCAGTTTATCTTTGTCTTTGTGCCTTTAAGACATTTTTTCAAAACATGACAAATATCTTAATTTACTTTGCTTTTCTCTTTTTTTCACCCCTTCTTTTTTGCTGTTTAACGCATGGCTGCAGCTAATTATTGATAGATCTACAAATAATTGTTTGATCAATCGCCGGAGCTGAAGGCAACATCTTAAAATGTCTGGAGTTTTTATTTTTTTCCATCAAAAGAGACACCATTTGTTCCACGAAATGCTTGAAAAATGATTTAAAACTATTAATTTTCAACAAAAAAGAAAAACAGCTCTTCTGAAGAAATAAATGTCAGCTGTTCAGATATTCTATATATTTGCAGTGCTAAATCGGGCACCCTGACGCCATAGTAAATATTTCTTAAGACGCTGTATTGAGAAACATTTGATAATGTGGATATTTTCACACACAAACTGAAGCTTGTGCGTATAAAACACATTAATATCCAACACCCAACAGCAGAGGCTGATGCTCTGAGTTTTTTCAATAGCAGGAAAGCCCTATGTCTTCAGTATGCTTGTTGAATGCTTATCAGCTCTCCCAGGCCTAAAACTTTCCCGTAAGCAATACAGCAATTGAATACAGAATAGGACGATTTTTGCTGGCATATTTGTTATGGCCTATAATATCAAGTGGTGTTATGAGCAAGAATTAGAAAAACAATTTATCTCACTCTCTCGGCAGACTGTGTTTATGGGTGGCAGCTATGCTTTTGAGTGACACGTAGACACAGTTTCAGTCAACCTTCTCCCATTTCTTTTTCTTTCTGCTTTATGACAGTCATAACTATGTGTTTTCGTACTGTATGCTGTATGTGCAGCAGTCTAGCTGGGAGATAGTTGGCTCTCAATAAAGATTTACCAGAATAAATTGAAAATAATGTAAGCCAGAAGAGAGTTTTAGGGAGTGTGTCAACAGTCAGTCAGTCTCGTACGTAGACAGACAGCACCGGTGATTAACTGTCAGTCTATTTAAAAAAAAAAAAAACAGGAGGGAGCCGCCTTCTCTTTTCTCATGGCAGGCGTCTGCAACAGTGACAGAGGAAGCCAGTATGCAGGAAGTCATCTGCATCTAAATAAAGACCGCCAATGGCTTTGTCAGAGTCCATTAAGCAAATTGCCATATTTGATGAATGCATCTACCATCTCTTTTTGTGCCACCCATTCGTACCAATCAGCCAGAAGCAAAAATGACTTTTGTTTGCTTTCCTAAACAGGGAGGAGACACCGTGAAAAAAGATTCGCCTGAAATATCATTTTGATGCAAATTATGATCGATTTGTACGTTGTATGACGCGTGAGATGAGTTGCCTCATATCAGGTGTGCAATGAAAGTCACTCACTCAAGGCTACTGAGACCTATCGTGATTAAAAATTGGAAATTGATGATCACTTTTTGCATGGATGCTAAATGAGACAATTATTACTTTCCCTTATTTAATTATTTATCCTTTGTGTCAGTTTGCACAAACAGCAAAGTTTCGTCTGAGTGCTTAACGTCGTAACTTGAATGCAGCTATTTGGGTTTTTTTTTTCTTGTTCTCCTCACGATTAAGGTTCTTGATTGTTCTTGTGACTCTGTGGCATCATTAGCGTCAGGTCTGTGTTATCAGTCAAAGCTGAAACAGCTTCGGGTTAATAGCTGCACTCACTCAGTCTACTTATTCATCTCTGCTGCTTCCAGAAAGCCTCATTTCCTCGATCTGCGGCTCACTTTCCTTCTTTCTGTCTTTTTCCAGCACTGAAAACAGTAATGAGAATCCTTTACATGAATCAGGGGTTTCTAATAGTCTCTTTCTTTTTACTTTTAGTTATATAATTTTTTACCAAAATAAGGACAAAAATAATAATCCCTCTGTATCTTATAATCTCTGATACTGTGAAATATATGTTAATAGTTATTGCACTGTGACAAAAACATCGAACAGTAATAGTAGGGCTGAAATGACTAGTTACTTGATTATCAGCAGCTGATTGATTGGACGATAGAGATTTTAATTTATAGTAAATTGAATACTTTTTGACCGCTGATCAGAAAAACATTGTATTTGACAACATCATTAAAGAAAATTATTAGGTAAATAGGAGAATAAAGAAGTAATAATTATATGTTCTTTGCATGATAAAATATATGGACAAAACCACTGAGCTACACCTCTCAGTCTTTGAATTCAAGTATTTTCAGTCCCATTGCCACAGGAGTATGAAATCATGCACCTAGCCATGCAGTCTGCCTTCACAAACATTTGCAAAAGAATGGGTTCTTACATAGAGCTTGTTTTATTCAAGTCAGAGATTCAGCAAGTCATTTTATGAAATGTCTTCTCTCCTAGATCTTCCACGATCAACTGTAGATGGTATTATTGCAAAGTGGGCATGTTTAGGGACCGAAAAAACTCAGTCACAAAGTGCCACTCGCCAAGTGCTGAGGCATGTAAAGATTACAGACGTTCTGCTAACTCAATAACTGGAGATATACAAACCTCCTCTGGCATTAAAATCAGCACAAAACATGTGCAGCAGGAGCTTCATAGCATGAGTTTCCAGCTTCACGCTAGAATAATAACAAGCACCAGATGGATAGGTGTAAGCACGCTGCCACCGGGCCCTCGAGCAGTGGAAACACGTTCTGTGGAGTTACAAATCTCACTTCTCTATCTGGCAGTTTCATAGATGAGTCTGCATTTGGCAAATGCTAGGAGAGCATTACCTGTATGACTATTGTGTCAACTGTAACGTTTGGCACAGGAGGGATAATGCCATGGGGTTGTTTTCTGGGGTTGGCAGAAAAAGAAGTTTGGTGCAGGAGAACTTGACTAGCAGAGCTCTGATCTCACTTCTGGGGTGAATTAGAATGGAAACATCAGTATCCATCTTTGCAAATGCTCTTCTGGATGAAGGGGCAAAAAAATCCCACAGGCACACTCTAAAATCTTTCCTGTAGATTTAGAATGGGATGTCATAAAAGCTCCTGTAGGTGTAATGTCTCCATGTATAGGAAGAAAACACACAAAAGTGTCTGAATATTTTTCCTGCAAATCTGAGGTCAAGCTTAAAGCTATGCACAACATCATCAAGGAAAAACACAAGAAACACAGAGTTGTGAAATTTAAATCCAAGTGTTATATCCTGAAGCTACAGATTAATCTTTGCTCATCTCACCTCCAAAGGTGTCATCAACATCCCAATACACAGACACACAAAAGACTATCAGGACCTCCAGGAGTCTGGCCGACCTGCTATCTCACATGTGCCTTCAATACTGATAATTCAATGTGATACCTTCTCCTGGTTGGAGAACAAAAAGCCCTACGGCAGCAGCAGAGGAAGGCAATAAGAAAAAAAGAAGACGTCAAATCAGGCCAATTAAGTGGATTACGAGTTATCTGCAGCACGGCGTGTAATTGGTTTTGTGTTATCGTTGTAATGTCAGATAGGTACTAATTGAAAAGCCAGTTTATTAGTGGGCTGACAGTCTGCAGAAGGGTTGGGCTGTGGTTTAAAGGTCTTGTTTCAGATAGCCTCCCAAATGATTATAGATAATAGGCTGCATCTACTGAAGCTTGTGGTGCTCTGAGATCCAATCCCCCTTTCTGTTTTCTACTGTTTTCATTCTCCTTTCGCTCCAAGTCTCGTGAGCATAGAATTTAACTTTCCAGTCATAACATGTTTTATTCTGAAGTTAAGATTTTATTTGTAGTATCATGCACTTCTGGGTTTTTATTGGTGTGCAGCGCTCTTACAGTAGCAGTGCACTTACAGTACTGTACTTGGCAAAAGCAATATGTCTGATGCTACTGTGAGTCATGAAGCAAAACACCAGAGTCTCTGCAATCTTATTTTGTGGGATTTCTGTTAAAGCCAGAGGGTAGTAACGGAGATTTGTCGCAGAAATGCTACTTTTATTTTTCGTTTTCTGCCTGTTGTTTGACAGGTGTCTTGATGCAACCACACCGTCTGAAAAACAACTGTGATCGTTCATACAGACAGTGCAGACTTCAAACACTATAATGTGGTTGCCAAGGCTTCAGATTTTTGGCATACAGGTCTAACATGGCAGCAACTGATTTACGACTGCCAGACCTATTTGGCAATGACCAGGGCAGGAGAATAAAAGATGAAAAATGCCTCTGACTAAACTCAAATCACATAATCCTAAAATCTCAGATAGGGCAGCAACAATTGTGAGCTGGGAATGAAAAAAGCCTCTGCGGAGGCTGGAAGATAAAGAGTACCTGCACGACTCTTTGTCAAACCACAGAAACAGAAACTTCTTTTTTATAAAGAATGACTGGATGTGGTTGGACACACTTACAGGAATTTCTCAGAAGTTGTGCAACCTAATAGTGAAGCTTCTCCATTGAGTCCTACAGTTCTGCAAATGGCACAAAATGAGCTGTGAAAATGGAGCATGAAGGTAGGATCTTTGGCATTCAAATGGAGAGAGAGCTGAGGTGTTCATACTCCAGCTATTCTCCGTCTTTCATGTCTTGTATCTGCAAACCTCTGAGTGCTGTTACAGGAACTGAGTGTATAGTGACCAAAGAAAATGATATACCCCAACAATCATCCGCTGTCAACACAGTCTGACAAAAAACAGGACTGTTTGGAGGGTAGTGCCCACTTTAAGCAAGCAGGCTGCTGGGCACTGTAGCACTCCTGCTGCTGGCTCAGTTTTCAGCGTTGATGGGTGCAGATGGGCTGCTTGCAATTCGGCTGTAAGGACAAGAAATGCCATGGAGGCTGCTGATGCATGCAGCTTGCAAACATGCATTATTCAAAGATTAAATGCAGTAAAAGAAAAAAAAAAAGTGATGTGTCTGTCTCATAGTTGGAGGATAGACTGCCACAACGAGTTTTCATAGTCAGCTGTTTCCTCAACAGTATTCAATCAGCAAAAAGAAAGCTTTCGTTGAAATGGTATCCTTAAAAAACAAACAAACACTAGGCTGGTGCTGGGATAGTGATGCAGCCGGTTTCTGTTCTCCTCAGAGCAGAGAGCATCTATTCAAAACATCAACAGTAGGAGTCAACTACCATTTAGGGTGTATATGTGGAAAAGGAAGGTTATTGAATTAGCCTTGTCTGTAAAGTGAATTGGAATTGATTGTCACATTTACTTTGATTCTGCCGGGCATGCTTTTATCACCAAACAGTCCTCGCAGCAAACCAAGCATCTATAGGCTTAGCTAATCTTCTTTGCTTCAGTGCTGAAAGCTACCCTCCACTTCATAGTGCCACAATCACAATAAGACTGGTTTCAATAGTGACATCCGAAGATGGAGGGATATGGATGAATCCATTTAAGAGCCCACGGGGCCTCGTGATTTCGGCTTGTATCTGCTCCTAATAGATTCGGTTTCAGTCTGAATTGATTCAAGATGCTAAAGAAGCTTTCTGACAGGTGATGCTAATCCAGAGCATAAAATGCATCAAGCACGACCCAGTTTGCCTTTCTGTGTTATTTCATGTATCTGCTGGTGGAGAAATGAAACACCCCATGCAGATAAAGAGGAGCAGTGAATAGCCAGACATGCAGTATATTAATTTCAACAATATAGGGTTTAATATTTAGGAAGATTTCACTCTTCTAGCATCTCGAAATGCATCTGCATATCACTGATTTAGTGCATACTAGCTGGTATTTGGTTCTAATAATCACATAGCAAAGGGTTACTGTTGGCAGTCAGGGGACTGAAATGTCAAAACCACAGGTAGATAATAAGAGGACTGTTGAGCTCCTCAGATGCTGAATGTCTTCACTAGCTTTTTTGTAATTCCATCTGTCTGCCATTTACTGCTGGGCAGGTAGTGCACATCAGGTTTAATTGAGCTTTTTTTCAGTGACACAGCTGTCTGCTTTGGGAAACGAGGTGGTGCTGTGACAATGAACCACAACAGCAAAGTTGCAGGCTGTAAAACTATGAGAGAGCTGCAGGGAACTGCAGAGTCGGATGATAATTCTCAGTGGAATCGTCACTTACAGTGAAATCTTTCACATTACATACAACGCAGTCATTTCACCCACTGTTAATGTAGAATATCTATCAGAGCAGCTTTAAGACTGTGTTAGATTAAATAAGGTGTTGCCAGAATAATGACTCTACTAAACACTGCGTAACCCTACATCAAGGTTGCACATTTACAAAGAATCTGGACTTTTATCAGGCAGTATAATGTCTAACAGACAGTTTTAGGGCGCCACAGGTTAATATAGAGCTCATTTGTTCTGAAATAGACTGTTAAACAAGACTATCTCACAGAGCAAAGAGCTTTTATCCTGGCAATGAAACATAGTATTAAAGGTTTAGTCAGGTATCGCTACACCAGATGCTGAAATAAAAATGCTGTGTAGCTTTATGATGTAACAGATTTTTGAACCTTGTCGTTCTTTCTCAATGTACCAAACTTTTGCTTTTGTATATGTTTGTGCCTCTGTTTCTGTCTTGCAAAATAAAATAAAATAACAAAGAGAAATCTGACAAAATTCTGCAAAATCCTAATCCGTGAGTTTCAACAGCTTATTAGAGTATTTAGGTGATATTTTTTTTTATAACAAATATAATCTTAATCAGTAATAAATTATTAACCTTATTGATTGTAACCTACAAATGAGAATGCAAAATGTCAGTGGGATGTACAAAATATTAGGAACACTTTAAAGGGTAATCCAGTCTACTTAAGTAAAATCACTTAAGCTTTATAAACTCGTCAACACAAACTGAGAATACAGATGCTTCTAAGAAGAATTCAGGGTACAGCTGTTGCATTTCTTTGCTTTAGATTTTACATGTGTACCTAATAACTATTATTTTCTCTGGCAATAATGTGTTGCAAGTGTGACATTTACGTTTCCTGTAGTTATTACTATTACATTTACACCATCAACCTCTTTTTTAAATTGTTTATTTGACCTGCTTGTTTGAATACTATGGGACTCATGAGATTTATGCCTCAGTGTTAAATCTAAGCTGTATCGTAGCTGCAAACCCTTCTGAAACCCTATGTCGTAACTGTGGACAGTGTAAAAATGGAAGTAGCTTCTGGGTCTGAAAACTAAATCCAGCGTGCTTTAAACTTGGATTCTTTTTAAAGGGACAACACATGGGGAAGTGGGGAAAAAAAGTTTACAGTCTTAGACATTCATTTTCAGCGGTACTGTGTAAAACATGAGGACCGTTTTTGTAAATTTTGGTCACTCTGAGTGTCAGAAAGGAGGTGGTTTCACAGTTATATCTGTCCCCATCGTCACATCCAGTCTCCATACACCCAGATGCTGATGGCGAAAATGTTCTCATGGTATCAAAAACAGGACTTCACAAACTAGGGGGCTTTTGCTCCTGTAGCGGTGTTGTGCATTGTGGGTTTTAGAGCTTTTTGTCTGCAAACAGCTTCCTGCTGCAGCCAAGTAGTGAACCAAACAGTAAAGTTGTGACATCCAATTAAGCTGAAACTCTTTATCAAGCTTCGTCAGGTAATAATTCTCTGTACAAATGACCCCGTTCACACTTTAACAGGGCTGATTATAGTCGCTCTTAAGTAGACATGCCCTCTCCTGTGTCTCTGTCTCAGTGAGAAAGCAAAACCACAGACTTTCTCTGAGTGAAAAAGTTAGATTGTTCATTAGTTTAGCAGCTCCATAGTGCAATGGTTTACACACTTGCCTAACAGGTGATACCATTCCCTTGGGGGTTGTGTCATGAGTGTAAATCAAGGGCGTAAAAATCCAACAAATCAAACCATTGCAAATAAGGGAGTAAATGAAACGTCTTGATGCATTCTCAATCATCCAGGAAAGTAAATCTCCAAAAGTTGATTCTGTTCATCTGGACGTAGCGTTTTGTGGGAGAAACGTTTCGTCACTCATCCAAGTGACTTCTTCAGTCTCAGCTGACTGCAGGTTTCCCCAATCTAATAAACAGTACATTTGCATAACGACTGAAACCAGCCCACTGAAGGAACAATGGGCTGGGAGGGCAGTTCCTTAATCTTAATTATGCAAATTCTCATGACCATTGATCAACAACCACTGACCAAAACCCACTGATCAAAGCCCACTGATCAATGGCCATGAGTACCATTCACAGAGAGTTGGGGAATGGCTGCAATCACAGCATTGTAAGATGGCGAAAGATGTACCCTTA
>VUQG01022991.1:0-27159 GCA_015106755.1 Etia nguti | reverse complement strand
TATAAAAATATTTTAAAAAAATAAAAAAATTTTTTTTTTTTAAAATTTTTTTTTTTTTTTTTTTTTTTTTTGGCTGTGTGTTTTAAAAAGTAGCTCCATCTCTGCAGCTACTGGGCTTTTTAGAAGCTTTCAGTTTTCATTTTACAGCCTACTCGTACCTTCAGTGTCATTATTTCTGTTCCCTACAGGGAAAGGCTGCTGTTTCCATCAAAAAAAGCTCTTATTACTGTACTCTACTTGCTTTTCACCAAATGGCCAACAGGCAAAGTTAGCAATTAGCTGGCAAACATAGTGTTTCTAGTTGCTAAGGAGATATTTTTATCAGGTAAATAGAGTGAATATTGGTCCCTCAAACTACCAAATCAGAGGTGTACACTCTGACTATACTCTGGTACACAATTAGGTTGTGTCTCGGGAGATGTACCAGATACTGGGTTAAAAAATGTTAGATAGAATAAGGATGTAGTCAGGACCGATAAATTAGTTGATTATATTAAAAATTTCATTTCAAGGATAAAGTACCGAACCTCTCATAGATTTGTGGCACTAAATCTGTGGGCTAATGTTAATGTTCCCTAACATAGCTTTTGTTTATGAGACAGGAACCGTTCCTTATGTCTTATCTCAACAGTCAATTTTTTCTATATACATAACATTTGCCTTTAGTCTCCTGACTATAACACAAAGTTCTATTATGGAAATAAATAAGTTGTTTATTTAAGATGAGGATTTCAATTTATTACCTTAGGGATGGCCATATAAAATTATAATCTTCACTATTCTATTTCAGCAGCAAAATATTTATGTCTGATACCTTTTTCCTATTCCACATCTCCACCAATGGCCAAGATTGAAGTAGATTTATCTATCATGTCAAAGTTATTCAACATAGATACATCATTTCTCCACATTTATTTATTTCAAAGGCAGAACTTCCTCCCAGGCAACAGCTGTGCCTTGATAAAACAGTGCCAAGTCTAGAGAGGTGACTTAAGGATAAACAGGAAACAAAAATTCCTTCTCTTGTTGTTTAACAATCTTTAAGCTTCATAGCTCAAACTAATACATGAATAAAATAAATAAGAAATAGATGACGCCATGGATGTGTCTGCTAAAGCAATGCTAGATAACTAATTACACTAGAAGACACAGTATCAAAAAAATGTATTTTGAAATATCTTTGTTTTGGTCCCTGATGAGATATATCAGAACATATTTATGAGGTTCCATTGTGCCAGATATATACTTACATGCACACTGACTGATCATGGGATCAAATTAGCTGTGACAAAACTCTGACAAACAGATCTTCCACGTCCACTGCTGATCTCTCTGAGGTGCATTTTTGTCTGCATCCTTTGTTTATGATTGTGGGTCACTGCAGCATTTCTGGTGTTTAAACACAAGTGTTGACTTTTTCTTCTCTTGTGCGTTAACAAGCAAATAAGTAGCTTATGAATGACTAAATGAGTAGAGCCGACATTTTTTGCTTTTTAAAACAGAAAACAAACTATTCCAAACAGTAAAGATTTTACTGAAATCTGCAAAAGTGAATGCTGCCAGCATAATGATTATACAAAACAAAGAACCTTGTGATTTGGTGCTATAAAAATAAATCTGAATTAAACTGTATTTTGTTAATACACTTATTTTACCAGAGACCGAAGCTAAAAGCATGATAGGGAAAGTCAAATGTCATGATACACATTATTTCCGACTGGGATAATACAAAGAGATCCTGGCTATGCTGAACTTGCGTCACAGTATAGAGACATGCAGCATTCATAGAAGGTGAAGATGTGGAAATTATTTTGGTTCAAATGGAACACCATACTGTTTACATTTACAACTACACCTGAAGAAACTTCCAAAGTTTCCATGACCAATTCAATTGCTTTCCACCACCGTTTGTAACTTCAACAGATCTGTGAAGAATGATTGATTTGTATGCAGTCAAGGGTCCTCTGATCGTCTAAGCAGAATGCACACAGTGCCCTGAAACCCTGCAGGCAGTGAAAGACTGTCAAAAATCATCTCTTCTTTTTTCTTTAGAGATTAAATAAACATCTTACTCTCCCATAAACCAAACCAACATTCTTGTGCTACGTGACAGTTCGGGCTAAGGGGAGGGAGTTCAGTCTGGCTGGAAGGGGAGCATGTTGCTTAACTCAACACACTCCTCTTATACATGGCCAAGAATAACCCAGACATCAAATAATGATAAAGGAGGGTTTCCTCAATTAGTACTTGCCTCCAAGGAAGGGCAGATGCCGCCAGAGTGAAAGCTACAAATCACTGGTCTTCCTGTACTTCACTTACTCCTAAAGATAACCACATTAATCACTCTGGTCCAAAGCACTGGTGTCTCAGCTTCAGAGGACATAAAACTGAAATCATGAAACAAGATAATGACTGGAAATGTGGTGATGGTGACCTTGTCTGGGTGTAGTGGATATACAGTACATGACTGGTTTGTGGTTATGCAAAAAAACTAATTGGGATTCATATGAGCGAGTAAATAGAGGCTAAACTAAACTTTTAGCCAGACAAGAAACAGAGGTACTGACAAAGATCACTATGAACACAAGACGAGATTTTTAACATGTGTCTTGTTTTGTTCCTCTCAGGGGAAAAAGACCTTTCATGACTTTTTGCTTGTGCAAGAGAAAAAGGACACAGATGGAACTGTCATTAGCTGGATAAGCTGTACAAGAAACATGATTCACAGAGGCTACTTTGAGGTTGTGCAATGCATTTTTTTTGTATTTATTACTATAAGATTTCTTGACTAAAAATGCTGCTATACTCTGGGCTTGTAATCTGTAAGAAGGAAGTCCTTTTTCTTACCATTTGCTATTCCTCTTGCAGCTTTCATGTGACATAGCAAAGGAATGAGACAGGCGACAAGGGTTTGGTGGAAATTTTGAGTCTTATAATAAAGCACTGGCAGCACATTAAAGCTGAGGTAAGCGATTCTGTCAAAAACAAACATGCTGAAATTTTACATTTTGAATCAGTGAGTTGGTGAATGCAAATTTATTATTAAATCCTTTTTTTAGCTCTGAGCTTTGCCACATTTTTTACCGTCTTCAGCTACTCATTAACTTTGTGTGCCATTTGGTGTTTGGCACATTTATTGGAAATGTTTGGAAATGCTGAGTACCAACCTGACTTCTGCACAACATAAACTGATGGTCCCAACCCCATTAAGAAGGCAAGAAATTCCACAGAGGAACACCTGTTAAGTGAAAACTATTTCATGACTACATCATGAAGTTCATTGAGAGAAGGCCGAGGGTTTGCAGCGCTGTGAACAAAGCTAAGGGTGGCATATTTAGAGTTATTTATGAATTTTTTTCTTTATTCCATATATCTTGCTTCATATATTTGATGTATTCAGCATGTATCAACAATGTAGAAAGTAGTAAAAATAAAGAAAAACCATGAAATGAGAAGGTGTGTCCAAACTTTTGACTGGTAGTGAATAAATTAGAAGGCGATTATTTTCAAAACTTCACCAATCTGTTTAAAAGTGATTGAAACCTCTGACCAACTGCAGCTGCTTGTCAATGACAGTAAAAGAATTCAATGAAATCAGTGGACAACTGCCAGTTTTTCCTAGTCACCAGGTTGATAAGTCCTATTTTTAAGTCCTGCTGTGTTTATATATATAGCTCAACAATATATCTGTAATTCCAGGGTAGCAGATCATTATGTCCACTGGCATAACTTCACTCATCGTCAAACTCTGGTTTTTCATCTTCATTTACCTCAAAAGTTACAGACATGCGATGCATTTTTGTTTTTAGACATACCTCAAGCAGAACATGGCAGTGTTTTTCAGTGTTAACTAGCTCCTAACTTCAAATTCAACTGAACCTCATAAGTCCTCATTTTCATGGATTTCTGGATGCTTGCCCTGAATTTAACACCTGGGAGAACAGCTTAACTGATCACTTTATCGGCATTTAAACAATCTGGACTGCTTTTAACTCTCAAAGACACCTTAGTGCTTGTTTGTAATGGAGTATTTGTGCCAGGAAATAGGCAGATTCTGTGTTTTCCTTAGAAATATATGGTTGGTCACAGGTCAAAGTTAGGTCATAAATAAATCTACATTAACCTAATGTGCATTAGACTAATCTAGAAGCACAGCCAAGACTGGTAAGAGTATACACCAACATGTTTATGCCTCAGAAAATTATGGGAACCAGATGAAAATATTTTGCACTGATGGAATTGGACACAAATGCGTCAGCATTCAGACATAGACTAAAACAGCTGCCATGAATTATGGGTACTGAAGTGGTTCATTGCCATTCTGTCTAGGGACGACAGCTAGAGAGAAAGACATGAATCAAATCAGATGAGCCTCCACTACTTCCTGTTACAGGTTTAATTAAAACAAATTAACCAATTGAAGAAACACTGTCAAACTTTTATAATTCTCCAGGTCACCTGTGACCTATTTAGGGATAGGGTTAGGTATACTTCTACCCCTTTAAGTAGAATTTTCCCCTATATGGCATCTCCAAATGTAGAACTGTAAGCCTAAATGTATTTGACACTGTTGATTTAAAAGTTAAGCCTTCTATGCTTGTCTAACGACTAACCCTGACAACCCTAGATGGCTCACTGGCAACCACCTAGAGGGTTGTCAGTTTTGGGGGGTTTTTTATATTACAAATGCTGTGTTTTGGACAAGTATTAGGCTATAATTCTCACTTATGACATCAGAAAGGTAAGAAGGAGATCATCTATCAACTGTTAAAATAACAAATAGCGTATCAAACTGGATAAATTCTTTCCAATCTCCTTCCTCCCAGTAGCAATAACATTTCAAAATTGAGAATTTGTGACCTTGCTCTTAATCTCCAATTTTTTGCAAACAGTTTCCGAAATGGAAACCTTGGAGTGCAGGCTCCATATAGCTACACTTTTTGGTTTATTCTGTTAAAGGGAGGGCATTTTCAAACACCTCATAAGTTCCAACAAATCGAGATCTGCTATACATGCCAGGTAAGGAACTGTCACTTCGTGTCTTTATTGTGAGGTATAAAGACTTGAGCCGCTTTAACAAGGGCAAAATTGTACCAACCGGATGACTGGACTGAAACATCTTCAAAAGGGTAAAACGGCTTTGTGAGATATTTCTGGTAAGCAGTAGTGAGTACAGACGAGGTGAAAACTAGAAAAAGCGCACTTGTGGATGTGCTGCTGCATACCATACTTAACATGTTTGTGGTCTTTCGACCAACAGGGTTTAGTCGTGGTTTGGCTCATAGGAAATATAACCACCATTTATTTAGTTACATTATCTTACACAGAGTCATGTGTGAGTACAAAATACACGGCAATCTTAGTTACTACATAGCTTTACTTCAGCCCAAAGAAAAGTAAAGATTGTTTTTGAAAGGAAAAATAAAGTGCATAGAGAGTAGAAACATATGGTTCTAATAAAGGTCTTTAGCAACTCTGCTCACAGAAATCACTTCACTTCCACCGTGAAATACGAAGGCCCTGGGTTCATTGGCAGGGTAGGATTTAGTTGTAACGTCACTTTCTGAGCATTGTAGAGAACAACCGTTCATTTTAGGCATTCCTTTGTTTTCAACATTTTTAGACATGGAAACATGTTTGATTAACAGCCAGCTTTTGTTCAAAATCGGTATTCCACCAGCTGGAATGTAAATAGGAACATAAGAAGTTGGTGTTTTACAGAATCCAGAGAATGTTGCATTGCAATGTGCAATTCCTCCATTAAAAGAGAACCTTTGTAACCAAACTGGAAACAGATGTTTCACAGTCCTGTCAACTGAGCAACACTGGGGCGTAAATTACAAAGACAATGATTGAATGGAAATTAAGCCCTTTTATATAGTTCTAAAATGAAGTGACATTAAAATGTGGAAAATGAAGGCACGTTTGGGAATGATTGCTGGGTATAAGGAGCTGGCTCGGAGGAATCCATTGTCTCATCTTGTGTGAAAGTTCTCAGCACTGGTTTCTTGTTTACAGGAAAGCAGATGGTGAAAAATATTTGAGTCTGACAATCCTAATGGAAAACACCATTTAGACCAATTCACCACCACCTCTTTGGTCTTGTATCTGTACTATCCTTTGAAATTTGTGTTTAGTTTTTTGATCATTTCCCTGTTTGTGCAGGTGCAGCAGATTAAATAAACCCAGCCCCCAAACAATCATTTACACACACAGCTACCACTGAAACAAACAAAGCACAACCTGCTAAAAATAATCTAGCCACAGTGTAACTTCAAGAGCAAGCATACAGTAGGAGTCATCCATTTTAATGTAATTCCTGTCAAATGCTAGCATACCTAAACCACACTGTCGTTTTAGCTAAATAGCATTTCTAATTCTTTGGCTATTAGAGTTAGCCAAAAGACAGGCGTTTAGCTAGAATGGGCAGTTTTTTGTTTTGTTTTGTTTTTTTGTTTTATAGCTCAATGTTAAATTACTTTTTCTTTTTCTTTCATGAATTTAAGATTATTTCGGAAAAGGTCTCTGACAAGTAGCCTTTTTAGACCAGAACAATTTTTACCAAAGTCTGATAACAGTACAAAAAAGCTACATGCTAACATGCTCATTAAAGTTAGCATATGAAAGAAGGACAACCATAGCATCGGCAGGCAGTCTGTGGAATAAGCTTCACTGTTGTTACCATCTACTTTTGTTACAGTTGAGAGTGATGGCAGGGTGGAGGAATAAGTTATCAACTAATGCTAGCAAACCAGGTTAGCAAGTTTCATCCATACACCTATATGTATGCGTCATAGGCAGACACCTCCCAGTTTATGCTTCTAATATACAGACAAAAATCTAGGATTTCACTCTGCAAGACAACTACACTGAAAATATTACATCTCAAACACAGCTCAGAGGACAGGTCTGTTTAAAATTTTGGCCACACCAGGTTTCAAAATGAGGGATTATCCATTGTGTGCTCATTGGCTAAAGATTTGTGATTAGGAAGTTATGACTTCCAAGTTGTTAAACCAAGATGGTGATGGTAGAAACACTAATCTTAAGGCTTCAAAACAGGACTTCAGAAACCAGTGGATGACATCTTGATAAGTACTTCCATCTTTATATTGTTTCTGCTTCAAGCGACCAATAGAAATGAAGAATGACGGAGTAGATACATACTGTACACGTAAAGACCATGAGCTATGACCAGGACATAGTACAGTCTGAGTGCAGCAGCCAGCACAACACAAGTTTTGGGCCATTTTTACTGAACGCAGCAGTCAGTGCAGTACATACCTCTTTCTAAGTGAAGGGGCCATCAGGTAATTATATCCTACAGTCTCATATGTCAGCAGCAAATTTATTTTTTGTTGTTGTTGTTGTTTGAGAAATTTGGTGCTTTAGCACAGGAGTATGCAGATTCACTTGCTTCTGGACCCAATCTCAATAAGCCACTAGAGGAGCTGCAGCTTTTGGCACTTCCACACTGATAGTCCCCAGTGGTTGCTGCGTGGCACAGACACAGAACAGAGATTTTGGTTCATCGCCTAAACCTTTGTGTGCAAAAAATACTTCCTGCAAAAAGAGAGTTATTCCTTCATAATGTTGCAAGGTGCTTCCTCATACAGGATCGTCTGATTTTGAGGTTTTCTCCTAATAATGTAAGGTCTTTACCTTTACAGTATAAGGTGCCTTGAAGTGACTGTTGTTGTGAACTGAGGCTATATGGCTATATCCATACTCAGGATGACAAGATGCTGCAATACTGTTGAGACTCATATAAACGAGCTTGCAACTGCTGTGTACATAATGAGGAAATTATGTAAATATGTAAGGTTTTGACAGTACTTGATGAAGACAAATCAATAGAATTAATGTCACTGCAACATAATTTCACATTTCTGTGAAAGATTTTGGAAAACTTTGAGACAATATACCCAGCTGTAGAAGGTCACTTCATAAGTAGTTTCATCATTTTCTGTTTTTTGTTTTCGTGTCAAGAACACACAAACACACAAAAAAAAGAAAAACAAAAAAACTGTAAACTCATCCTGCTATAAAATAGATGCAGAGGATTGCCAAAGTCACAAGGTGACATCTAAGTGCTTTCTATCCCACAATCACACTCCAAGTAAAGCATTAAAGCAATTTAGGATTCAGTATCTACCCCAAAGATACTTCAGCACGCAGACTGAAGCAGCCAGGGTTCGAACCACCAACCCTCCAATTAGTAGATGGCATGCTCCACAGCCACTCTCAACAAAGAGACAATAACGCCACTGCAATGCTCAAGTGACACAGCTGGAAACTTATAAGATTTTGTGTATATCTGACTATCTAACAGAGTCTACCTTCTAGTCTGACAGCAATTGTATTTTTCTTATGTGACACATTTTGCACATTATGATAGAGAGGAAGAAAAAGAGCAGTGTTAAAAAAGGCAGACTAAATCTGCAGCACATTAAAATGTGACAAATCTGTTCTGCATATGACAAGGAAAACTTTAAAACAGAGAGCAATCAAACACATGCCTTTCATTGGCATCAACAAGCGCCTGGTAAATTAGCTTTGTACTGTCTGAGCACAACAAAAAGTCATAGATGTCCTTACACATGAAATCACTTGGGGGTTTTTTGTCAAAGCAAACTCCCCTGCACGTGAGAGGCCCTGTTTACGCTGATCTCAGAGAGCGGCTAATTTATAACTCTACAGAGGCTAAACATCCTCCTGTGATGCTCTGTGAGAATGTGATGCCTCAGGGCGAAAACCTTTACGTCACTGCAGAAACATCTACCAGCTGTGTGAGCAAAATAATGAAACGGTTCAAATAATTTTGAGGCTGTGACACAAAGGGCAGCCACGAATGAATCCATAGCACAAACATGCCGAAGGGGTAACAAGGAAGCAATTTATGACGCTGAACCACGACATGGATGGAGGTTTACAGGGAAGGAAAGTGGGAGATTTGACCTCAAGGGCTCAGAGGGGGAAAAAATGACTAAACAGAGGAAAATGGGAGCTCAGAACTCTGCTTGTGGTGATTTCATGGGTGCTTGTAATCTTCTTAGTAGAAAGACAGCAGCAGAGAAAGAGACTGAGAGGGCTAAAACTGGTATAAAAGAAAAAATAGAAATACAGAAAAGGGCTTTGGTTGTATTAATCTCCAAATTCTGAATTCATCCCTGCTTGTTCCAGCATGATAGCCAGAGAAGATATGTCAGAACAACAAAGACTAACTGAGCAAGGCAGCATTTGCCTTAGAGGCTTCTTATCACCAAAATCTGTTTCCATCACAGTCTTCACAGAAAGCTCCACTTTATATGAACTGTACTCAAAATTCATCATTAATGCCTCACTGTCATAGGTGTTTGCAAGCTAGCTAACTCTTAATTGTTTGATGTGTGCCATCCATAAGGCTTGTGGGTAAAAAAACTGAAAAAGTGGAGAAAATCACGATAGACAGTGGTGTGGTGATTAGCACTGTTGTCCACACAGCATGAAAGTCCTGCGTTTGAATCTAGTACCTTCTGGATTTGAAGGTCCAGAAGGTCCTGGGCTCTCTCTGGGTACTTGTTCCTCCCGCAGTTCTTCCGAAGTCGTGCAGTTAGTGGGGTTAAGTAAATTGGTGATTCTAGACTGTCCATAGCTGTAAATGTGAGTGCGAATGGTTGTCAATAGACTGCAGACTGCGATAGACTACCTGTTCCATAAAAGGCAGATGGGATCGGCTCCCCCGGACAACCTTGAATTCAATAAGCAGAAGTCTTGATGCATTCTCAATCATCCAGGAAAGTAAATCTCCAAAAGTTGATTCTGTTCATCTGGACGTAGCGTTTTGGACAAAACGCTACGTCCAGATGAACAGAATCAACTTTTGGAGAATAAGCAGAAGTGAATCTTTCACTTATCGAATTTAGATGTATGGATTCTATTTTTCTTTATTGACATCTCAAGTCAGAAATCATAGGTCAGAAAATTCAAAAAAAATGACAAGGCCATGATGACCCACTTGGTAAAGTAAATCTGTTGGCCATCTTTCTTGCCCTTCAGGCAATAATTCTGATGGCTAAAGAACCAAACGGGACAGGAAAAAGAAAAAAAAAAAAAAGTACGCAGGCCCTTCACGAAAAAAGTAAGAAGGGCAATGAAAAGTTTTACATTAAAAAACTTAGTGTCAGCACCAGGCTGATACTGAAAAAAGAAGGGAAAAAAAAGAAAATTTAAAAACATAAATCGTTAACACTTTCTATGTTACCTGTAGTAATGAAATTTAAATTCTATAATAAGGGGTATAGTAAAGGTCTATTTATGTCCCTACATGGACAGTTTAACTAAATATGTCCCCTAGAACTAACTATACTTGTATCTGCACAAGAAGTCCACTTAGTTGTCCATCCATCCATTCTCTTCTACTTATCTTTATCAGTGTCATGGGGGAGGGGCTGGAGCCTATCCCAAGACGAGAGGCGAGGTACACCCTGGACAGGTTACAATCTGACACAGAGATACATACAACCATTCACACTCACATTTACACCTATGGTTAATTTAGAGTCACCAGTTAACCTAAACCCACTACCTGAATGTCTTTGGACTGTGGGAGTAAGCAGGAGTACCAGGAGAGAACCCACACAAACATGGGAAAAACATTTAAACTCACATAGAAAGGCCCCAACTTTCTTGCTGTGAGGCAACAGTGCTAACCACCATATTACTGTGCTGCCCTTAGTTATCTGTGAAGAATTTAAATTTCAATGCCCTAAATCTGTGCCACGTACAGGCAGGTACACAGGCATCCGCACACACTCTGAAGATGAATGTCACTAGGATTTGAGCAGATCCCAGCAGACTTGTGGAGAGTATATACAAGGCTCTAGTAAGTAAGCTAGTACTCTAAACGTTAAGAGTATAGGAAGAGAAGTTCATGTGTTCAGTATACCAGACCACTTTTAAATTGCACAAATATATTTTGACCATTGTCCCTATAGAATTATGAATCAGGGAAACTTTAATCTATTCCAAAGGTCTACAGTCCAAAGAAGGGAGAAAGTAGGGTTAGAAGATATCCTCAGAGGCAAAATATACAGTACTGTGAAAAACCTTCTTGAAGAAACACCTTCAGCACCAATAACTGGAAATAATCATTCTCTATACCATTTAATCAATCTCTCACATCATTGTGGAGGAATTTTGGCCCACTCTTCTTCACAACGTTGCTCCCGTTTATTGAGGTTTGTGGGCATTCATTTATGCACAGGTCCCACCCAATGACAGTCATTGGTCCCACCACACCATTTCCATCAGGTTGAAGTCTAGCCTTTGGGCCAATGTAGCACATGGATTCTTTGCTTTTTCAACCATTTTGTTATAGATTTGCTTGTGTGTTTGGGATCATTTTCCTGTTGTATGACTCAATCTTGGGCAGCTTAGCTGTTACACAGAAGGCCTTGCATTTGCCTCTTAAATACTTTGGTATTCAGAGGAGTTCATGGTCGACTCTATGACTGCCAGCTGATCAGTGGATGTAGCTGTAGAAGAAGCCACCACCATGCTTGACAGTTGGCATGACGTATTTGTGCCGATATCCTGTGTTTGGCTTTCTCCACACGTACTGCTGTTCATTGTGGTCAAACATTTCCAACTTTGCTCTTGTCTGTCCAAAAAACATTGTTCCCGAAGTCTTCTTGTTTGCTCAGAGAACCATTCCAAGCAAACCATACTTGTTCAGTCTTTTTTCTAATCATACTTACATTACCTTTAACATTAAACATGCTGACTGGGGCCTGTAGAGTCTGAGATGTAGCTCTAGGGTTGTTTGCAATTTCTCTTGTCATTTTACACACTGACCTTGGGGTGAAGTTGCTGGGACACACACTTCTGGGAAGATTATGGCATGCTACAGACCAGAAAACGGCCAAAACTGCTTCTTTTATAGAGGTGCTCACACTTGTTAATGATCAGTTCATCAAGTGTATTTGATTAGCAGGACCTGGCTGCTACTTACAATATTAATCCCTGTGGACACAGTAAAGGTGTGCTTGGTTTTTCACAGGACTGCAGAGATTCCTATGAAAACTTTTTCAGATGACGGTAGTATGAAACAAAAATGCATCAAGCACCAGCCATTGCTTACAAATCTTGATGCTTATATGACAAATTAGATGACGATTTTGCTGCTCATCTGTGTGTTCTATCATAAAGTTCATTTCAAAGTCAACATTACATACTGTTGTCTCTCCTGTTTGATTTGCTAGCACATTTATACCATAAATGACTAACATGACAATACTGAGACCTAATCCTATTTCTGAGTAGCTACTGCTCCTTTGTGCAGCAGATCACTTGACACTCCTCCATAAAATCAAACAACTCAGAATATTCCTGTTTCAGTGGCTGATCTTCTCATTTTTTTACCTGCTGTTTTCGATTCCTCTCTAAATGCTGACATGAAAAAATAGGCAGACAAATCTGACTGCATCACTGTTATTCTAACTTGAATAAATGAGGCAGCCCTCAATGGTCAGCGCCAAGAATCACATTTCATAAACCCTGGAACTCACTGATGTTGAAACTGGTTTTAAATGGAATGAAATGCATTCGCAGGTCAGGCCTCCAAAAGCCTCCGCAGTCATATCTGCATAAACTGAAGTGCAGCAGGCTTCCTCAAAGCCAGAGAGAAATACATAAACACGAGAGAGATGCCACTGTAAATATTTCTGGAGATGCAGACTGAGCACAGGCTGTGCCTCATGTTGTTTACTGTCCAGCTGTCTGAAACACAATGTTAAATATATGTTTGCTGTAATCCATCTATACCTCAGAGAACAAATTTGTGGAATGAGATGCGTATTTTCCGCTAGTCTTAAAAAAGTCACAATGAAAGCAACACTTTTTTTCTATGAGAAGATAAAAAAAGAAGAAAAAAAAACCCCACACAAACACACACACAACAATCTGAGCAGGGACGGCAAAGGTCACCAAAATATGCGTGCAAGGATTCACATTTCACCTCCACGTTAGCTTAATGGCATGTGGTAAATAAATAAATAAATAAATAATAAAAATAATAAAATTAAATTAAAAAAATAAAATAAACAAACAAAAATAAAGTAAAATTAAATTAAATATAAATAAAGTTTCCTTTGGACCAAAGATGGACCAGATTAAAATGTCCCACCCTGACAGCCTCTTAGCTGACAATGACAGCTTATATGGATTGGTATTATGCCTGTGGGTGTTTCAGTTTGAGCTGGTTTTAAACACTTTATATTCTTTTTAATATAATAAAGTATCATATTCTATAAAATTATGGGTTTCTAGTGGCTGAGGACCACACCAGTTTTTAATCTGCTCCAGAAGTCCTGTATCTTTATTTAATAAACATATTTGTAAGCCTGTATTAGCAAAACAGCTGCTTAAACTTTGTACATTGGTCAAACAAATTTATTAACCAAGACGTTAATCTGAAAGTGTTGGTGGAGCCTGGACCTAGTCAACTTATCTGTTTTATAAAAAATAAAAGACATGGCAGGGTTCCCTCTCCCCATCATTAAAGCTTTCATTGCTAGCATGCTAGACAAGTTATTAAAACTTTGTTACACCACCCATGTTAGCTGAGGTGGTTAGCAATAGAAAGCGCTGTTACAGTGATAAATGAGACAGCTTGTTTACTTTCTAAATAAAGCTAGCTCTGTTTTCACACAAGGCGCAGCTCATAACTGATATCAGTAGAGTAAAACTAGGGCCAGCAGCAGCTTGTGTAGCACGCTAGTCTCCCATCAAAGATCAGAGGTTTATCTACAATGTGCATCCCCAAACAACCAATTGCTCTTCTTGACAAGCTTCAGACATTGTTAATGAGACACGGACACAGCCATGACAGTGTCTACCCAATATGAATTTCATCGTCAAGCTAAATTAATTCTGCTTCCAGAGACAATAGGCAACTGCAGCCACAAGATGGCAGTGATGTAAAGGATGGATGCAAGCAGGAAAGCTTTATGAAAGAGCTCTGCTTGAGATAAAACAAGAAAGAATGCTTTACTTTAGTATGTTTTAATTGATATCTATTTTTAGATTTCACTAGACAAGTACTGCTTGCTTTGCTTACCCTGACGGAATGCCACTGCTTATTAACTTGGTATACCCTTTTTGGCTAGAGGCATTGCAATAAACTTACTATCACTTGAAAAGGCAGCTGTGCTCCTACATCCACCCCACATCACAAATATCCCCAGTGACATGCCGTCATAGCTGCCATTCAACACCAGAATGCCCCTGCACTGGTGAGTCACCAGATAATAAAGCCGGGCTCTGGCTGTGTGGCAGAGTCGGGCTCCCAGCTGGCTGTGTTTTACACGCTGATGCCCATGTGATCCCTCTTAGTGAGTGGAAAAGCTGAGTCTGATTTTTTTTTTTTTTTCCAATCTGACTTGAGACGTCTAGACCTCTACAGCTGGGCTCCATGAACAATCACAACCTAGACATTTAGTCTTGTAAACTTAAGGCAGTCATTTAGATGTATCTGCTCCTGTAATGCAACTTTACATATTAAAGTGTTTTTACAGGGAGCACTATCACATATGTGATTAAAAAAGCATTTTCTGCCTCTAGAGGGAGCTATGTAAAGTCTGATAAACGTTCTCAAGCAATTGCACTTAAGTCAGAATCCACTGGAGCAGAATTTGAAAAAAATTGAAGTTTTTTGAAGTCAGAAAAAAATGGGTTGTAGAGTTGGGACCAAGTAAGCTTAGCAGATCTCTGAAGCCTGAAGAAAGCTGAATATTCTTCTGCCTAAAGCTTTGTTGCTTATTTTTTTTCAAGTGGTCTTTCACAGTATTGAAAGCTTCTTCCACAAATACCAGTAGATAAAAAAGACAGATACCCAAGTATTAATGGTAATTGTAATATTTGAAATTAAAATGTCATCCATTACACCAATACTGGAAAAATGATCATTCAAGAATAATTGTGTAATTGCTTTTTTCTGTGCTTTTGCGCAGTTACACAAAGGATTCACCAAATACATGCACTTGTGTTTTGCATTTAATTACACTCTAACACACTTGATAGATCAGGATGGATGGATGGATCACTGGATCGGACCCCCCTTTTCCAGAACTGCCTTAATTCTTTGTGGCATATATATTCAGCAAGGTGCTGGAAATGCTCCTTAGAGATTTTGGCCATATTAACATGATACTATCACAGAGTTGCAGATTTATCAGCCGCACATCCATGATGTGAATCTTGAGTTCTACCAAATCCCAAAGGTGCTCTACTGGATTGATATTTGGTGTCTATGGAGGCCATTGAGAACAGTGAACCCATTGTCATTTTCAAGAAACATGCTTGAGAGGATTTGAGCTTCACGACATGGTGCATTATCATGGTGGAAGTAGCCTTCAGAAGAGGGTACACTGTAGTCATAAAGGAATGGACATGGTCAACAACAACACTCAGATAGGCTGTGGTGTTTAAATGAGGCTTTGTTGGTACTAAGGAGTCCAAAGTGTGCCAAGAAAATGTCACCATTACAGCAGCCTGAACCATTGACACAAGGCAGAATGGATCCATGCTTTCATATTGTTTATGACAGATTCTGACCCTGCCATCTGAATTTCACAGCAAAAATCTAAATACTAGCCTCAGTTTCCTGTTCTTAGCTGTTATGAGTGGCACGCAGTGTGATTTTCTATTGCTATAGAACATGTGCATTCAGAGATGCTCTTCTGCATACCATGGTTGTAGTGACTAGTTATTGAGGTCACTGCTTACTTCCTATCAGTTTGAAGCAGTCAGGCCATTATCGTCTAACCTGACATTAACAAGGCATTTTCACTTCCATTCACTGGATATTTTTTCCCGGATATTTTCTTTTATTTTGGGGCTCTCTGGTTGTGTGGAAAAATCCCAGTAGATCAGCAGCTTCTGGAATACTTAGACCAGCTCATCTGGCACCAACAATCATGCCACGTTCAAAGTCCATTAAATCACCTTTCTTCCTTGTTTTGCTGCTCGGTTTGAACTTCAGAAGTTTGCCTT
The DNA here is from genome assembly GCA_015106755.1 of Etia nguti. Classification (NCBI taxonomy): domain Eukaryota; kingdom Metazoa; phylum Chordata; class Actinopteri; order Cichliformes; family Cichlidae; genus Etia; species Etia nguti. The sequence goes on along the minus strand of VUQG01022991.1, from coordinate 11,127 downwards.
GACCATGTCTACATGCCTAAATACACTGAGTTGCTGCCATGTGATTGGCCTATTAGATATCAGCACTAACAATGACTTTACAGGTGTACCTAATAATGTAATAATGGGGCTGGTGAGTGTAATTTGCTAAAAACATTGCCACACCTCTTTTTGGCACAACAACAGTCATAGTAACTTTAACAAAGTCTGTAGTCAGAAGGAGCACATATGACAAGCTCACAGACTCGGTAAGTATTTTTTTTTATCAACACCACTAAATCCTTCTATTTGCTTTTGGAAAAAAACAAGGAAAACTCGACTGAGCAGGTCAGTAAGACAGAAGCAGAGTTAGTTCTGGTTTGCAGTTTGCTCATAACATTGGAATGCACTGTTATGAGGCCTGCACGGTGAGCAGAAAGATAACATTCTGCTTGTGGAGGCAATTAGCTCTGAGCCCATTAGCAGGCCCAAAAGCAATGCTCAGCTGGGCTTTTAAATGTTCCAGTCAAACTGCTATGAAAGTTTTAACTCTGACACCTAACAAATACCAGTGAAACTTCCTGACTTTCCCCAACGCGCTTTCACTGCAGGCTATTCAGAAAGGACTATTAATAGGACAGATAGCGGTGGAGAGCTGTTGGCTTTTAATGCACAGAGCTGTTTCCAACCAAAACTCTGAAATATTTATTATTTAGAGGTGTGTTTGATGTACAGCAGCTCTATATGTTATACCGCTGATGCTATTCTATTATGGAAGGGCTTTATCAATTGGTAAAGCTGTGATATTCTGAAAGAAATAACACACTGATCTCAGATTGAGGTTGACCTATTTGTTTGGATGCAGTATTCTGTGTACACTTTAAAAAGGTTTCTGCCCTTTTTACCTTTACTTGTTAAAGTTCAGATATTAATATGTTACTTGACAAGGCTTCTAAGGCTTAAATGGTGTTCATCACAAGATAACAACAAACACAGCAGATCACAGCTAACAAACACCTTTTGAGAAGGCACTGAGAACAGATGCAATGAAATACAAAAGTTGGATAGAACTGTTGGGCCTTGTAAGTTTACCTCCACATGGTTGGGCAGAGTGTTGAGAAATTTAAATCCCGGGATCCTCTTGTCGCTGCACACCACTCCTACATCTTCGCTGTGTTTGCAGTCTGAGACGCCGATCCCGTTGGACTGACACTGTGCCAAAGTCTTTTCTTTGCCATTACAGTGGACATTGTCGAACCAGATGGGTCCTGATGAGACATAATAGATATTAATCCTTGCTTCTGTGGGAAGGACTTTTATTTTCCTTTTACTGAATTTTTAAAACACTTTGGCTCCAAAAACTTTGAACTGTTAACTAGTCTTTAATTACTATAGTAGTACATAACTGGAAAAATAACCCCCACACGGTTATATCAATAACATGTTCACCCAGACATGCCATCTATATTGTGAATATATGTTAAATATGTTTCCACGTTGATGAGAAGAAAAATCCTGCAGTACCTTCTCCTTTCCCGTATTTGGAAGATGGCAACCATGAGACAGCTTCCACGTAGCCCAGCTCCCTGCACACCACCTGGGCAGCATGGATGTTGAAGTCATCATCACAGACAGTGCCCCACTGGTTGTTGTAGAAAACTTCCACTCGTCCCTCATTGTGTTTCCTCTTTTGCCCTGCCAGTCGGAGCTGAATCCTGGGCGTGTCTGGATCCAGCTGCGGGGCCGTGTACTCTTCCTGTTCTGGGTATGGGTAGCCTGGGGGGTAGCCGAGGTGCTCATACTGTGCAACTGACAGCTTTAATAGCACTAATAGAACAGCAGTGCGAGCATATAGGTTCTGGATGACCCGCATTTTGGTTGGAGCTAATGAAAAGCCAAAAAGAGAAGAAAAAATAACATCTATGTGGTTGTCCCAAACAGTTCTTTGCAATGATATTTGTAGTCTTTTTACAGTCTGAGAACCACAAAGGTCCACAGAAAACCTTTTGTGAAGCAACTAACAAACAACGATGCTGCATTGCATTATGGGAATTAGGGACTACTAGGGACTAAAAGTCAGGCTGTTAATCGCAGACCTGCTTCTTCAAACAGCCTCCCTTTATGTGTTTAATTGGACAACTAAACCCGCACTTCAATATTTTCATGCTGAAAGTAGATTAAGTGACTGTGTGACGTTAAAGGGGTCTCTCATTATAACAACCCCAGAAAGAATAATCACAAAACTCTGCAATTCTCTTCATTACCGTGAAGCCTTTTAACAGGTTTACACTCTTGTTTCTGTTAAGAGATTTACTGTTTGGTTATACTTTCATAGATCTCATCAGGCCCGTAAGCAGAAGTAAAATATTTAGTTCACAAGGTGGTGGAGACTAAAAACAGAGCTAAAAGGCGTGCAAATACTGGACTTATCTCAATATACAATCTTCTGTTGGATCGGCTCTGTTAGCAGTTTAAGAAAAAAAAAGGGAAAAAAGTGCATGTTTGCATAATCACATCAGTATTAAAACATAAAAAAAAAAAAAAGACCAAAACTGACTTCTTTTATTTGTATCTGACTTATTGGACTTAAAACGTTTCTCTTGTTCGCCCACTAGTTTTCTGTGAGTGAAGAAAAGCTGGCCTCCAGTGTCCTTTTGTTGGAAAAAACATCTGTTAGAAAACATATGATCCATCAACTGTGCAGACCTTCAACTCTCCTCATTGTAACGTGGCAGCAGTTACACAAGCTAGAATCAACACACATCACACATGAACAGATGGAATGAAGCCCACAGACTTGGCGTCTGCTTACAATGTGTGAGTCTAAACCACTGTGATGACAAAAAAAATCGTGGTCAGCATGCACGGACACGTTAAAGTTCAGGTAAGAGCACAGCAGGCTTTTTTTCCCCCAGCTGATCATTTGCCCCCTTCTTCTTCTTCTATTTCAACCTCCAGAAACAAACCTTTGCTGTTTATTTCTGGGTGAAGCTGCAGGCACTCTGCGGCTTCTAATCAAAGGGACCAATAGATCAGAAATTTTCTGGCTTGCTTTTGTTAAAACAAAATGTCAAGAACTTCAGTGAAGTGGACACCCTGATATCTGAAACCTTTTTTTTTTTTTTTAATCTTCTTCTGCAGGTAGGTGTATGAGTCCAGTCTGCTGTTAGAGGGGAACTGTGCATTGGCTGCAAAGGTCAAAATGTCAGTTTATAAGAATGTCAGCCAGTCTTCTCATGCTCTTTGCTAAACCTCTGAGGAGCGCCTCCCTGCAAGTAGACACTCTGGCACTCAGCAGTGGATTTTTAGCATGAATCTTTCTTCAAAGTAACATGTTAGACACATATGTTCACTGCAATTTTAGATAATTCTTCATCATTTAATCTGATGGACTTTTTTCGTGCCAGAAATGCCAGAAAACAATCTTTTAAAGTTTCTCGAGGCTTTGGTGACAACTTGAATTCCTGAAAACTAAATCACTAACTTTATTTTATAAAGTTCCAATGTGATGCCCAAAGTCAAACAATAATAATGGCTTCAGTAATAATATTTCAGTACTTTGAGACCTCGAAAACGATTCTTAATTCAGTGAGTTTAAGCGTAAGCATAGCTTTCAAGGCAAGCTTCCTGTCTCAATAACAATGGCTAGTTACATTCTTGAAGTGAGCTGCAAGCTCTGGCTGAACTTACTTTTCTTCTCTCCGTTAAGGACCGTCCCTCCTGAAGTTGCACTAACGGACAGCAGCACCGTGCGTAAAAACCAAGCCTGAAGTCAGCTGTTTTTCTTCTTCTGCCGCCGCTGCTGCAGCTCTCTAACTTTCACTCCCTCCAATGCAAAAATGAGCCGGCCTCAACAGCGGTACCGCCCACTGACGCCCACCTTTACCATGAGATCAGCAAAGATGGCCCGGGACGTGAAAAACTGCACATCCGACCCGCACTGACAGAGAGCTCACAGTGGATGAGAGCGTGTGGAAAACTGTTTTCAATTATGGTGGAGAGGAGGGGAAAGCATGAAAGAAAGCATAAAATAGCTGCACAGCAGAATTTTGTCTAGTGTACAGTGTAGGGAGGTCTGATCCCAACCACTGTGTGTGTGTGTGTGGGGGGGGGGGGTAGGCGTTGCTTGTATGGGACGACACATCACAATAACTGAAATTAAAATATTAAAAAAACAGCTTACATGTTTGACATCAATCAAGCTAAGGACAAATCTACTGTATTTTATTTGAATCATATTTTTCCAACTCACAGTATACTATACTCCTAACCCAGGAGATTAGGACCTCCAGGAAATTCTGCTTCTGGCTGCTTCCCAATCGACTGCAGGCAGTCAGTCCACCTGGTGGGCAAGACTGGAGGATGAGGCCTCAGAGTATAAATGAACATACTTTTCAGAACACATTTCTATATTGTAAACCCTTTCTGATTGCTCCTGGGATGTTTTATAATAAGCTGGGATGCTGGATGCCTGATTTTAATGAGCTACAAGCCACAATCACCAAACTGAAACAAAAATACACATTATACCAGTTACTCTAGGAGAACTGGAGAGGACCATAGAAGGCCTTTAACCTATCAGCAGGATTGGAATTTGTTTCTTCATGCAAACAGGAAGAGGATGAGCACTGCCAGAGCCCTAAAAATGACCTCTACAGGCTGGGCAACGGCACCCGGACTGCCGTTAGGTGTCTTGGTGAAATCCTTGGTCTCACTGTCAGACCCTGTGCTGGTGTAGTCCTCATGTGGCGAGAGTATGCAAGATTTTATGGAGGATGAATGAACTGATGCCACTGACGTCACCCACACTCACCTGACCTAATCCAATAGAACACCTCTGTCAGGTGTCAGGCGTGCACACAAACACACTCTACTGAGTAGCATTTTGAGTTGCTACAATGAAAGTTTGGCAAAATGGACTATCCTGCCACATCATTTTCTGACTTTGTTTGAATTCATCCCTTTGTGGATTGATCATTTTAAATCCAATCAAAAAATGTGTTTTTCATTCCTAACACATTACCCAGTCTATATTAGCACTGTTTCAGCAGAGTTTTTCACTTTATGTGCCTTAAATAAAGAAAATATGAAAGTTTACATTTTTTAAAGTAACAAAAAACAGAACGTTTTCACTTGTTTTTCTAAGAAGCAACAATAGATAATATAATACTTTCTCTGTGATCTGTTTTGTTTTTTTAATTCAATTATAGAAAACAGTACAAAGTATCAATTGTGTCATTTCTATCATTAGATCATGTTTGTCTGTAGCCACTGTTTCACAGAGGATCACATGTCTGTTTGTCCAAATATTTCAGCAAAGGTAACACATTAATTTTCATTTTCTTTACTCACACAAATTTACTCTGGCACACGTAGAACACACAAATAAGTTAAAAGTTACGCTATGCTTCTTCATTTTTGTCACACAGTGGGCTTGCAAGTAGACCACAGATTAGAGCTTGTGTGCTACAGCCAACCAATCCCTCCAATCACACTGTACTGTGCTCCTCTCCCTGGCACTCTCTCTTGTTCTGTTCTGCTGAGCATAACATTAGTAGACGTGGAAGTGTTAGGCCTAAAGAAGAACCAGATCACCGTCTATTTCCAGGATTCTTTTTCACACAACATAAACCAGAGTGCTCATTAGTGACTCTGTAGTCAGGAAAAAAACTCTATGTGAGATATCCTGAAGTCTCTTCACTCATAAGACTTCTTTCAGATGAAAGACAAGGTACTCTTTGCTTTGCCTTACTCGTGTGACATGTCTAGCACTTGCCATGCCTTTGATAATGCAGGTTCCCTGCCATTTGTAGCTTTCAGTGTGAGATGTGTCATTTGATGATCATGTGTTCCACTGCTTTCACTCTCAGCCGCTGATGCGTTAGTGTAGACTGGCACATCAGCCAGTAACTGATCCTGATCAGTGTGACATGAACTTCATTTCCCCTTCTTTCACTTTTGTGTGAGTGAGTTGTCATGGAGCTCGTGATAATCCTCGCCTGTTGCAAATTTTGTCAAGGTGAACATATGATATCCTAAGACCAGCAATTCATTTTTGCCCTCTGTCGGGGATGTGAGACTGAGACCTTGATGTTACGCAGCATTTATGCAATCTATATGAGTCCAAGGGTAACATCCTAGCCTTTCTATTGATTCCACGATTGTTAGGGGTGGGCTAGCAGAGCACACAACCTTTCTTTTCAATTGCAGCTTCTACATTTTATGGCCACAAGAGAGGTTAAGTGATACTTTTTTGCAGTTGTTGCTAGAACTGTCTTTATCAACTGAGTTTCAACCAAACTGAAATTGAGTTGAAATTTTTTTTATTTATGTTGCATCAAACATGAAAACAGGAGAGTCCTACCCACAGCCACCAAACAGGGGGTCCTCTGATTACATCACACAGAAAACAGGCAACCAGATTTAGACTGCACACACCAGAGGGCAGAGTCTCATTTCTGAATTCATGCTGTGAACATCTTTGCTCCCAGCATGACTATAATAACCTAGGATCCAAATTTACTATTTGCTAGGTATAGAAAATTCAATAAGTGGAGACAGATTCTTGAAGATCAGGCAGTCTATCAGGGTAACAAATCATCTTGATGTCGCTGATAAGGGGGAAAAGAATGAAGCCCTCTGGAAAAGTGAGAACTCTCTTAAACAGAATGAAACAAGGCTACCTCAGTCTGCCGAGAGCATGGGAGTCCCTTCAACAGCCTGTCTGGCAGTTGAGGAACCAAATCCCACATCTTGAGAGCATTAGATTACACAATACTTCTTATTCATAATGGACTTTGGTGTCATTTTGATCAGGCTTCTCTGGCCTGTCACCTTCCTGCTGTCTGGCCCTTCTCCACCTAGTGACAGTGTTAAGTGTGACTTGCTAATGTCATGGGGGGCGTGACCTAACGACCCAGGTTTAGGTAAGTGTTAGGTGTGTAGAATGGAGTTATTTAGGGTTTTTTTTTTTTTTAGAAGCCTATGAAAAGCTATTTGTTCAAATGTTTTCAACTTGTCACATACAATGCTAGGTCAGGACACACAGGCATTACATTTCTACCCCTTTAGCATTGTTTTTAACATGCAGGGTAGACTTCAGTAAATGCCAATGAGACTGTGGATAAACATGCTGGTCTCTGTGGCTGGATGCAAAACCAAAGTATCTAACAAGTGGTGGAGACTGTGACAAAATGAGGACATTTGCCTTGTAATGTGACATCGTGGAAGGGCGTGAATGTCAAACTATTCTCTTCTGGTTGCTAATCTTGTGATTGTGCCACCTCACCTAAATCCTTCGGTTATATTTTGTGAGTCTTCATTCTTCTCCCGCCAACAAAATGATATTTTGGAGCTGTAACCTGCAAGTTTGAACATTATATTAAAGGGTTACCCAGTGTGGTTAAGTGAAACAAGAAGGGGTCATTGTCAAAGGAATACGTGGCAAGCTGAGAACAGGAATGTGTTGGAAAATGCACTGTAGGCTCAAGTTTTTAGCTTTCTGGTTTTGTGCATGCATTTGAGCAAACGTGGCTGCATGCAGGTAAATATTAGCCTGGCCCCATATGTAGGCTAACAACATGTGAGCAAAATCCCCAAATAGCGCTCACAGGTGTGGGTAGTTTCAATTTCAATAAAACTGCTTGCTAGCTATTACATTCTGAAATGTAACCCATGTTTGTAATGACGGTAAGCAGCACATAAAGAGTAACAGCTGGCATTTAATTGCAAATAGTATTTACAATAGTATTTAGCTGTAAATTCCACTGTAAGTGCAGTTAAACAGCTTGCCTTTATTTATTTATTTTTATTTTAGAGATTAACCAAAGGTGTCAGCACAGTGGTAAACACGTAGGTGCCGATTCCTTCTGATTCTCTTTGGGATCTACCCGGACTGATGTTACAGTGGAACTGAGCTTCTCATGAAACAGCTGGTCAAAATAACAAATAAATACAAATAAAAAAGTAAGTAATTTATCAGTAATATAAAGTGATATTAGAAAAATTGTAGAACTGCCCAAGCTGTAAGATTGTGGCCATGATCTATGAATCCATCAGAGAAGTGCCTAAAACAAGCCTTTTTTGAATATCTACCTTAATTTGGCTCCAAAATCATGTCCATCTCCACAGACTCCATGTTATAACACCCACCTTTACAGTAGAAGTAAACATATATTAGTTTAACTCTCACCACACCATGTTACGTACACAGTCAAAGCAACTTCCTCTGGGTTTCTTTCTACTTCTGTATTTTATACCTTTGATGAGCAAAGAAGAACTGGGAAAGCAAACTCTGGCCCTCGTTTGTGTTTACGCTCTGTTAACTTGTATGTTGGCTTTGGACCACATTACATTATACTCTATAATTTATGGGAACAATAGCATACAGAGAGTCTGAAAAAGGATATAAGCTCTATCTCTGTTTTAGTGTTTGCATGGGAGTAAACACACACAATAAACCTTGCGAAACCTTAAAGTTAAAACAAAAGTGTGAACTAAATCAAAAACAGTTTCTGTAGAAACCAGAGGGTAAGAGAGACAGACAGATTGTTTACCTTCATTATAGTTTTGGGGAAGACTGTGGCAGTTTCCATGGTTTCTACTGAAATCCATTAAGCAGATGGCCCCAAATCTGAAGGGAGGCATTTTGTCAGATCCATTCATGTGGACTTTGAATCATTTAGATATTTCTCTGCAGCTGTTTGTTCCACATATATAAGATAGAACCATGAGGGATGAAAACATGAGCTTCAAAATTGCTGAGAGGTTTTGCACCTCACAGCCCAAATGAAAATCTAATCCAGAACAAAAGCATGTTGCTACCATTGCCATACATCTAAGTGAGACAATAAAACACGTGATTCTGTTCTTGACGTTAGTAAAGCACCATTGAGGGATTTTTCACTTCTAATCTCCAGGTATTCATCAGCAAACAAACATTTTCTCTGGTATCTTTTCCCTACAAAACATACACACCTATCACAAAAACATGAAAAAAAGCCATAAAGCAACTGGAAAATCTCACATAGGATATGCCCGACCCTCACGTGGCTGCATTAGCCTGACAATAGTTGCAGATCCAACTTAATATTAAATAAAACAGGTCAATGATGGATTCAGGATCCCTGTCAGTGAATCCAGTCACCAGTTACAATACACATTACCACAGCCTTCAATACCCTGAACTAGTGACCGCTTTACTAGAGGATGGAAAAGCAGTGGTGAACCACAGAAGCAGTGTAAAAGAGGAAGGTGTCACAGCTTTGATGACAAATACTTTTTATTCTTTGGGCAGAAGGGAAATCTTAAATATAATTTCAAATAAATATTTACAACTAAAACCCAACAGATAGCGCTGACACACTACAGGCAGCTGCTTCAACACTCAGGACAGAGATTTTTTTGGCCACTTGTGACAGCTGAACTGATTTTGCAGTAATTCAGGGAGCAGCTCTGAAGTTCCCATTCATTCATTTTCTTCTTGAAGCAAAGGCTGTGAAATGAAGCAGATATAGATTTTTTTTATGAGAATGCTTTATTAAATTCAATTCTCTTATCTCCTCCACTACGTATCAGCCACACTGATATTCTCACCGTGTAGGCCATATCCTCAGGCCTGGAGTCTGGTCTCTGCCATTCTCGGGTGGACAGAATCTTGAGGACAACCAAGCCAAAGGCTACGATCAAAACCCCTAATGAATTTCCCAACAAAGCCTCAGGTGGAAGGGCAGAGTATGGCTGAGTCACATTGATTCCTTTCCTGCGGAAAGACATTTAAAAGGGAAAAAGATTACTTTTTTTTCCTGACAGAATTAATCAAAAGAAACGCAGAAAATTTGCACTCACAGAACAAAGAAGAGTTTCTCGTTGATGCCAGAGATGCAGGCAGCGATGCTGAGCGTCAGTATGCTGCCTCCCAACCACACATGCATGGGTTTCAGGCGTTTACGTAAAGATATGGGGGAGCAGGGAAGGAGGAAGCCTGCCATACCCGCCACCCACTGCATCCACACAGACAGATGAATCAAAGACACACAGGCACAGCAGGAAACAAATTATTGTACAAATGTATGGTATTTACCTAAAAACATAAAACAACTCAGCAAATCAAGTTCGGTACCTGCATTGCGAAAAGAGCTGTTGCTGCGATTCCGATCCAGCTGTGTATGGAGTAGAGGTTGGGTGTCTTTTGGGCGTTGTGGAAGTCAAACACAGCACAGAGCCCCACGATCGACAGCACCAGGGCGAGGAGCATCAGTGCCGCATGAAGGAGCTTCCACGGGAGTTTATTCTGACCCCAGGTCAGAGGGATGCGGTACAACACAGCTCCTGCAGTGAAGAGGCAAAACGACTGAAGATGGACTGCTTACCGTATTTTCCACACTATAAGGCGCACTTAAAATCCTTTAATTTGCTCAAAATTTGACAGTGTGCCTTATATTCTGGTGTGCCTTATGTATGAATTCTGGTTGTGCTTTTATGTGGCACACGGCGCTCAAAAATCTGTCAAAAAATGTTTTAGTACGACTTTGGTAAGCTACGAAGCCGCACCGCTTGATGGATTGTCGGAGCATTACGGCTACCGTAGTCAGGAGCCTCACGGAGTAATCTGGGTCCAAAACTCCGTCTTACCAGGTGTAACAATTAAGTTTAACATCCAGGCATCCATGAAAACAGAACTTATTAAATTTAACGGAGTTAAAGATAGCAGGAAGTTAGCTCGCTAGTTTCCACCTAAACATGATATAGCATGTTCTGACTGAGAAATTTCTGAAAAAACAAAAACGTACAGCTCTGCTATCACTTCCAACATAAATGAAGACAGAAAACTAAACAGCAGTGACTTTTGTAGGGTTACTGAAGTTGGACTAGCTGGTATATAATGATGTGCTACGTGTTCGCTAGTGACACAGCTATGTTAGCATAACATTAGCACAGTGAAGCTGGAGGATGAATGCTAACTTTTTTCCACTCGATAAAAGCCAACGTGAGGGTTCCCGATGGTTAGGGACAAATGCAGTCGCATGGCAGGATGCTGTAAACGGACCAAACTTCAGTCAGGAGAACAACTGAGATAATCCATCCACAATACGAGGTTAATCATTAATATACTGCAACAACATGGGAATAGAGCAACTGTGAGAGAATTCAACATTAATGAATCAGTGG